>PVKS010005564.1:0-36568 GCA_004027875.1 Aplodontia rufa | reverse complement strand
AGAACATATGCATATCATATTGTTACTTTATATCCTTAATAAAAAATTAATTAAGAATTTAATTTAATTCTTTTTTTTTTTTTTTTTTTTTAAAAGAGAGAGGGACCGTGAGAGAGACAGAGAAAGAGAGAAACAACTTTAATTTTTCACATGGCCTTAGTTGCTCCAACACTTAGTTGTGTACATGGTGCTGGGGTTTGAACCCAGGTCCTCGTGCTTGCCAGGCAAGCACCAAAACCGCTGAGCCACTGCTCCAGCCCTTTAATTTAATTCTTAATTAAAATTTTTTAAAAAGGTAGCTTTTGCAATTGGCTGCAAAGCCAGGGAAGCTTAAAGATAATATACAGGCTTATTCCAGTAAACTGGAGGCCAACATGCATGACAAAAAATATCAGCCACCAAGAACGCAAAGAAAACTTGGTAACAAAGAAGAGCTTATAAAAGCAAAGAATATTAAACAAAATATTTAAAGAACATAAAGAAGACAGCTTTGCAGGCGTCTATAGTAAGCTTCTTGAGATCTGTAGAAAACCTACAGTAAATTAAAGGAGGCAAATGAGTGAGAAGCAGTCAGAATATATGGTCAGAATGGATAACTGGTAAATCAGAACTGTGAGAATCTTTAATGATGTCAAAGGAAACCAGGACATAAGTTCACAACAACAAAACAGATATGATAATGAAGCACTCTGCTTTGATGAAGATTCCCAGGGGTCCTTCAAAATTAATGTCAACTTGGGGCTGGAGCAGTAGCTCAGCAATTTCGGCGCTTGCCTGGCAAGCATGAGGACTCGGGTTCAAACCCGAGCACCACGTACACAACTAAGTGTTGTAGTAACTAAGGCCATGTGAAAAACTAAATAAAATAAAGTTGTTTCTCTCTTTCTCTGTCTCTCTCACTGTCCCTCTCTCTTAAAAAAAAAAAAATTAATGTCAACCTTTTTACTTATCATTTTTCTTCCCATCCTAAAAACTTGGCTACTATCTGTAAACTCATGTAATTCTTACCTCCCTCTCTTCCTTACTCTAAACAGATGACATTTCCAACTTCCCTAAGAAAACAGAGGCCATCAGGTTTTAAATACATGTCAATTTTTAGCCCACCACCTAGTTTAAAAAGTTATCAGTAGGGGCTGGAGCGGTGGCTTAGCAGTTACAGCACCTGCCTGGTATGCATAAGGATCCAAGCTCAAATCCCAGCACCATGTACACACGAAGTGTTTGAGCAACAAAAGCCACATGAAAAACTAAATAAAATTCTTTCTCTCTCTCTCTTACTGTGCCTTTCTCTCTTTAAAAAAAAAAAAAGTTATCAATATCTGCTCTCTGGATTTAGAGGAGTCTGCCCTTTCTGTTCAAAAATCAATAACTCTACCTAGACTTTTTTTTCTTAATTATCAAGGAAAATTCTCTCTACATAACAATTTTTTTTTTATTAAAGAGAGAGAGACAGTGAGAGAGACAGAGAGACAGAATCAATTTTTATTGAGCTTTTCCATGGCTTTCGTTGCTCTGAAACTTAGTTGTGTACATGGGTGCTGGGGTTTGAACCCATGTACTTGCGCATACCAGGCAAGCACTGTAACCACCAAGCCACCGCTCCAGCCCCAACATAACAATTTTTTTAAGAAAGAGACAGAGAGAATCAATTTTTCTTATAGCTTGTCTTTTGCTGTAGGATCTTACCCCTAAGCCTATAAACACTGTAATATCTACTCTTACCCTTAAAACCACACTGCTCAAAGGCAGCCTAGACTTATCTTCACTTCCCATTTATAATTCATTTTACCTAGTTCTACTTTCACCATTCCACTGACATGCTCTCAAGAATGGTCACAACTTGGGGCTGGAGCGGTGGCTCAGCGGTTTTGAGGACCCGGGTTCAAACCCCAGCATCACATACACAACTAAGTGTTGGAGCAACTAAGGTCATGTGAAAAACTAAATAAAGTTGTTTCTCTCTTTCTCTGTCTCTCTCACTGTCCCTCTCTCTTAAAAAAAAAAAAAGAAAGCCCCAGATCATCTTTATAGTATTATACCTTTCCCCCTTAAAAAAAAAAAAATGGTCACAACTTCCTAACTGCTACCTCTAAAGGTACGCAAATCTTACTTACCTGCACTATTCCTCACACTTTTTTTAAACTAGCCTCTTAGCTTTTATGATACTCTCCTAGTTTTTCTCTTTGTATTCTTTACAAACCTTATTTTTTTTTCTCCTCACTAGCTCTTTTCTGTCTTCATTCTACAGTATCCTTTCCATAGATCATTTCATACATGTTTTAATTATGGATGACCAATAATCTAAGTATGTAATTCAGTCTCTACAAATTCCCAAGGCACATATATAACTAGTATGTATCTCCATCTGGATGTTCCACAGATATTTCAAAATAACATTCCTAAATGTGAATTCAGAACACAGCACCAACATCCAATAGAGATAGAAATATGGGTTCTTTTAACTCTCCCATTTCCTCTCCTCATCCTTGCCACAACTTTTATTTTTACTTTTTTAATAGAAAGCACAGTATCTCAGCTAACAAGAGTTCTCCTTTCCTGGGAATATCTGACTCTGATCTCCAAGTTTCACAATGTGAAGCCCTGGTAGGCATGTTTGTGCCCCTAACCTCAAATGATTGGCTCATAGATTTATGCTTGACCAGACATGGACAGAATTTTTCTCCTAGGAATTTGAACCTGGGGCCAAGCAATCCTAATCCAGCCTGGTCTTTTTAATGGAGGGGAAACAAAAAGTCAGTCAAGGCCATCTTTTATCACAAAAAATAAGCAGCAAAGAAAGTTGGTAAGTAGAGAAAGACGAATAAAGAAGAGACACAGGACAGAAAACAGATGAGAATAAAGAGTGCTTCCAACTGGGGCTGAAGAGGTGGCTTAGTGGTAGAGCATTTGTCTGGCATGTGCAAGGACCCAGATTCAAATCCCAGCACCACATACACAACTGTCAGAAAAACAAAAACCAGATGAGGAAAAAAAAGAATGCTTCTAGCATTCCTAGCAGCTTTGTATTTCCTAGTTCCAATTCCATTCTAAGACCTATCTACATGCTTGGCCTTCGCTTAAATGAGCTATCCCTTGGTCCTCACCAAAACTTTATATTTGCATCCTAGCAGAGTTCTCTTCCTAACTCAACTCCTCTACTAACCGTCTTTATTATCATTTATGGCATAATTTTTCTAAAGTAGTATTTATATTACCTTATGTACCCCAGTTAAAAATCTTCCAGTAGTTCCTCACTGTCTCTCCATGAACTTTCTAACCATCTCTCTACTACTGGTTTCCTACCACTTTAAATTCCTGTAATACAAGGTTCCAGAACAAATCCTATCGTTTTTGTAACCTCCATACTGTTAGATATATAATTTTTTTATAAAAAGTTTTTATTCCTGTCTGATGATGACTTCCAATTCATCTTCTTAATAGTGCATGCAAGTGTCTTTCCTTTAGAAAAGACTATGCTGATTGCCTCAGAGGGAATCACCGTTCTTCTACTTCCATCAAAACACATTTTACACTACAATAAAATTATCTGTATCTCTTTCTAAAATTAGATGTGTCTTAAGCACAATGCATTTTATCCTTGTATTTTCTTGATCATATACCAAATTTAGGATAG
Organism: Aplodontia rufa; assembly: GCA_004027875.1. NCBI lineage: Eukaryota > Metazoa > Chordata > Mammalia > Rodentia > Aplodontiidae > Aplodontia > Aplodontia rufa. Next base: position 32,934 of record PVKS010005564.1, on the reverse strand, counting down.
ACAGAAATTTAGGATAAACACAGAACACTTGATTATGTCTGAAATAGGAGATCTTAATCATGTGCTTAATGCTCATACCACTAGCAGTGAATACACTCCATAAGGACATTTATGAAGCATTTAAAACAAAAGATAGTCAGGTATGGTCGTACATGCACCATGCAGGTAATCCCAGCTATTTGGGAGCCCAAGGCAAGAGAATTAAAAGTTCACAGACAGCGTGGGGAGCGTGGGCTATTTAGCAAGGCCCTAGGCAACTTAGTAACAACCTGTCTCAAAATAAAAACGGCAGATGCTGCAGCTCAGTGGCAAAGCACACCTGGCTTCAATCCTCAGTACATTAATAAATAAACAAACAAACCAAAAGTTAGTTGGATGAATATCACTGAGGTGTTGACCTAAGATATGTACCTCCAATAAATTTTTCATGAACCCTTCCTTACCTGTGTATTCTGGATAGCAGATAGTTAATGGACTTCTCTTTATTTTTTCTTCAAAAAGGTCTTTCTTGTTAAGGAAGAGAATGATTGAAGTGTCTGTAAACCACTTGTTGTTACAAATGCTGTCAAACAGTTTCATGCTTTCATGCATTCGGTTCTGAAAAAGAATCAAACAATGCTGGCTCAAGCCAAACATGGTGGTATATGTAATCCTAGCTACTAGGATACTAGCGAGGCTTAGGCAGGACAACTGAAAGTCAAAGCCAGTCTCAGCAACATAGCAAGACCCTGTCTCAAAATTTAAAAAGGGAGGCTGGAGCAGTGGCTCTGCAGTTACGGTGCTTGCCTTGCAAGCTCAAGGACATGGGTTCAAACCCCAGCACCACGTATAAAAAGTCATATGAAAAACTAAATAAAGATTGATTCTCTCTTTCTCTGTTCTCTCTTTCAAGGGGTGGAGGATGTAGCTTAGTGGTAAAGCATCCCTACATTAGCAAAAACAGAATTAATTAAAAAAAAAAAAACAGACCAACAAGGTTTAAGGCAGTGAATGAGATTCATGGAAATAAGTCAGGCACTAACAATATGAAGTTGACTCAGTCCTGGGTTTTATAATTCTTGGTGGGAAAAAGGGCTAGCTGAGAAAAGTGTTTAATCCTGCCCACATACTCAATGTGGGCTATTATATCTCTTTGAGAAATGGAACAATTAATTTTGAAAATCTACTCTCACTGACATGCAGAAAAACTAAGGATATTACGTTTTGGTTTAGTGAACAAATGCATACACCTAGTCTTCCTGGGAGTTATCTCTCCATTTCCTGGAATGTACCTGACAGGTTTTTAACCAGAAGCTTCAACATACCATCTCCTCGTCCTCAGCCAGAACAAGGTCATAATCACTGAGGGCCACACAGAAGATAATTGCTGTCACACCCTCAAAACAGTGAATCCACTTTTTTCGTTCTGATCTTTGGCCACCTACATCAAACATCCTGAGCAAGCAGAAAGAAAGCACAAATTCAGCAAGGTCACATTTATACCTCTCCCTAAACTGTAATGATTAGGAAACTTTCCATTATTATATATGCAAAATCTCATTTATAACAGAAAAGACAAAGAGCAGATAAAATGTAGTCAAAATAACTATATGTGGCTACAAGTAAAAAAAAATGCGAAAATAAAAATTAGGAATAGTCTAAATTCTCATTTAGACAGTTGAGCTCCGTCCCTATCAAACTTGTATTAGACATGCTAAAAGTCAAAGTAAGCACAGAAATGGATTAAAGGAAAGAAGGGGAAAAGAAAGGGGGGAAAAAATGAAGAGCTGAATCATACAGCTTAAGATAATAGCAATCATAATAAAACTAGTATTTATTGAGTGTTTACCATTGTGCCAGACACTACCCTACACCTCTTAAAAACATTTACTCAGTTTACTCTCCTAACACCACTAAAAGTATTATCATCATCCTCATTTTACAGATGAAGGAACTGAGGCATGGATATGTCAAGAAGCTGCCCAAAGGCACACTATTTAAAAAATGGGGACTAAGGATCTGGACCCAGGCATTCTAACTCAGGTACCCATACTCATCCATACCACTACACGGTCTCACAGAATGGTTTATCTCTAAACCCCCAATTTGGATTCTACTTCCCAACATTTTCCCACTGATTCCCAAGTTTACTTTCCCTATGTTGTCAAAATACTTTAGAGAAAAATTATGAAAAAAATAAATTATATCTTACGGTAGGACTCTTAAGAACTAAATATCTTTTTAAAATCCTTAACCAGTATTTCCCAACTGTGTCTTACTTGAACTTAATCAACAACATGAAATTTCAATTGTTCAAGCACTTTGTTTCATTACAGATTAATTAGTTTTAGTCTACTACTCTCGTAAAATGCTGAATTTGTCAACAGTGTCCTCATCTATTTCTTACAATGCAAGAAACACCAGCACTCTTTTAGCTGATACTTGGGGTTGAAGAGGTATGCATGCAAATGGATAGATAAGACGCTCTTAAGATCTATATCTGATAACAACGATAAAAAATTTAAAAGCTAAACTATGTTATATTGATTTATTGTGTCAGATCTACAATAACTAGGGGATCTACATTTCCAGGGATTACTCATCCCCCGGAGAATGAGAGATATAAAATATAGTTGGTGTTTTCTCAATATATATTTGAAAGGGAACATTCATCTTATCTCTTCATGACCCACTCTTCCTTTTGGTTGATCTTGCACAGTTCTTTATTCAACTTTTGGTCAAGCATGACACCTGGAATGATGCAATCACAAGTTGGCTTTAATACAGGGTCATATCACAGGTTTTAGGAAGGCTAACATGATATATTTCACCATGGAACTCTTTCAAAGGGAGACACCAGTACACCAATAACTCCAGTTTACTCCCCAATTTTCTTCCATAAATTCCAAAATCTGGTAGAACACTGTGAAGTTCCAAGGTGGGCTTTTAAACATATTAACATTTATAGTACCATTCACTGACAGATCAACATTTTATAAACATTACCTCATAACTGAGAGGCAAGTAAGCAATTACACAATGCCTTGCATATGGTAGATGCTCAATAAATGTTTGAATAAATGGATAGTGGTTTTGCCTAGAGAGAAGAGGAAAAGGAAGAAGTGATAGTACTTCATAACAAGATATCTACATGCCAATAACAAAGTGGTGTGGCACTTTAATTCAATCTGGCTACTGATCCTGAAAGACAGGATTTGCCTAAGAAAAGAACAATCTATGGCATCAACAAAAAAGTTTCTCACACTAAATAAAGATCACAATACTTAATTATAAGTGAATTGATAATTTTATATTACATAAGAGACATCTCATTCCTATGGTTTCACAGGATAATCCATGTGATTTTTGCTGCTCTTCTTAAATAAATTCATCAGAAAGATAAGCAGCCAATCTATTTTAAAAACATTCAATTTAACTGTTCATATACTACACCAAGTTTTAAATCTGTTTTGTGTATTAAGATTTCAAAACCACAATAATTAGTAATACATATCTATCTGTGGATTTCACAAATTCTGGGAAGCAACTGTTTTCAGAGAAAGAAAACTGAGGGGACTAATGCAATAATGCTATCACACAAGCTGAGGTTTGTCTTAGAATTAATTACTGATACTTTGAAAAAACTGTTTCATAATACTAGAATTTTCTCTCTCTATAACAATCATTGTTTCCATGTCATCATACTGTCCCAAAATACTTCTATCTTCAAGGCTGTTTTCCATTCTGTACTGTACTAAGAACTTAGGTGTGCATGATTCTATGCGTACTTCAATTCAAAAGCCATGCCAATACTAGATCCATCTCCTTAAAGGAAAATGGGAACTAACAAGAAAGGAATGACACTGGAATTTCAACTTTACTACAAAATGGCAGAAGTAAGCTACAAAAATAATCATAAAGCTGTATCCATTTAATATTATTATCCTTCTAAACAAACATTCAGTATGTTTTCAAGACTAACAAAAAAGCAGCTGAAAATAATAAAGCTAAAAATAACAAATGATAATCACACGTTTGATTCTACTATAGGTAAGCTACAATTTAATTCTGAATTTAATTTCCTCCAAATGCACCGAATATTTTATTCTACTTGGAGGGAAAAAATGTTCGGGCTCCCAAACAGTTAAAACATTCAGATAATGGCCGATGAATAAACAAAGGAATACTGCCTAGAGAAATTTTAGTGCTTACTGAATACAAGAGATGTTAATTAAAAGAAAGATTTTTGTTAGACCTAAGTAGTAAAAAGACTAATGACTTACTTGAAGTATAAATCTTTGAAGGTGAAATGTGTTTCCACAATGCCTGTGGTTTTCACTCTTGTCCGAAGAACATCTTGCTGAGTTGGAATGTAGTTGGTTTGGGATATTCTATCCAAATCATTTAGGTAACTAAATAAAATATACATTTATTTTTACCTGAAGAAGCCAAACATGTGCAAGGCAAGTTGAGAGACTAAACAGTTCCTGGCCAAAAGTGGATTCTGAACCTGCCTCTCAAGTGGCAGAACAAAATCAGATCTTTAGTATCATGGAATGGTAATGAGAAAAAACATGAACCTAGTACAGGACAATTACAGTAGGTTCTGTATACATTTTAAAAATTGGTTTTAATTCTACAGAAGTATACTGTGAAGACAATTTTAAAAACAACATGACATTGTTATTCTTATAAAAGAATTTTTTAAAGAAATTTACAGCAGAAAAGCCAAAGTCCTCAGACATTTAAGCCTAATAGGTCATTTGCATGTTTAACATCTTGACAGAACATAAGAGAACGGCATCTGAATTATTAAAATTAAGAAGAAAACTATAGTAAGAATGAGTATTTCCTGTTTTCATTCAGGAAGCAGGATTAGAGATTGGGGGGGCAGTTGTTTTTGCAATGCTGGTGATCAGCAAGGGTCAATGCTGAGCAAGCACTTTACTACTGAGAAACACCCTCCAGTCCTGTTTTTTTGTTGTTTTTTTCTTAACCTAAGCCAAAAACAAATTATAAAATAAAAATTTAATTTTTGTTCAGTGGAATAATTAAGAGAATTTTCAAATACAAATTCTCCACTGATTCCAGGCTAAAAACATTGAAGAGCAGGTGGCAGAGATATAAGAAAATCATTAAAGATCTTCTATAAAACCAAATATTACCATTAATGTTACCAAGTCAAGCTTAGATGAACAATTATGGGGGGGGGAGAATCCCTACTCTATAAATCACATGTAGTTAGATTTAGAGCTTACTGAATCTATGATGAAAAAAAAAAAACCCAGCAATTAAAATATATCTCAGAGTACCATGGAGAGGTTTATTTAAATTAATACCTCCAATTAAAAAATGTTACTAAAAGGTGGGCAAGAATCCTGAAACATTTCCTAAGCGACTTCCACTGAAAAAATAAGCAAGCTTCTAAAACATCATTTAATTTCTTATAACAATTCATGATAAAACAAGGATGGGAAATGTAGGAAAATCTAATATTGGAGAAAATACCTAATGTTTAAGTGCTTTCCTCTAATACAGACAAGGACACAGGTAATAAGCCCTCATCATGCCCCCACAAAAGTATAATGAACAACAACAAAAAAAAATAGATCATATAAACAAATGTGTATAAGGTCAAACTGGGATCACATGTAATAGTATTAATAGTAATTAATAGTATTAATTACCAATTTTCTAAAACTAATATCCAAGAACATTTCCTTGACAAAAACAGGCTTCAACTTCATTTGAATGGCTCAACATTCTCTTTCTATAATAAGCCTATTATTGTAATCTTAAGTGGTGACTAGTACCAGAGAAATCAAAGCATGCAGCCCTGTATACACAGAGAACTGGTTGCATGAAAAGGGGTGTTACAATTCTAATTTCTCTCTCCAGCTGCAGAAGGAACTTACTTGAGTTGGAAGAGATCCAGGATTCAGCTACCCGAGATGTCTCTCCGTTGCTTGCTTGTTATACCATGGAGCTAATTCTGAGGTGCCAAATCTCCCATTTACATTCAAAGGGGTAATACTTTTCTCTAAGTCATATATATGACCAAGGCCTCTATAATTCTAAATTGAGATAATCTTTAATAAAGGATTCTATAGACTTCTAAGAGCTTCTATGACTTAAACACTTCCTTAGGATTGGGCACTTATTTTCTGTTATATTTCATAGAGCAAAATTACTTACTATGAAGCAGAATCATTGAGCTGATACTCCCTGGACCTGCTGAAGCATGCTTGCACCCCACCATCTCTCCATAAGCGTTTAATCACTCCCGCTAGTTCTGAGGTCATGACTCCTTCTTCAGCACTGCCAGCTAAAACAAATAATTGCCGAGCATCATCCTGAATAAGGCAGATGAGACAGAGAGAGAGATATGATTCTCCAACCTTTAAGACTTGATAACAGTTTCATTAAACACACATACAATGTCATACTTTAGAGGTGTTACAAACACCTTTTCAAGCAAGGCACTATGGGAGAATTTAGAATTAATTCTTTCTCCCTTCTCACTTCACTACAGTATTAAGTACAGAACTGAGCTGAGGAATGATTTTGCTGCTCCCAATTTCTCCACATCATACCACTACTCTCAGGAAAGTAACCATCCTGGTTATTCATGATTACTGAGATAAAATTGGTCTGTGAGACAGGCATATATAATGCATGCCCATTCTATTAAGGAAAGCCTGTAATAAAAATAGAAAAGACAAGACTAACACATTAAGAGGTAAAGTTTAATAACCTCTTAGAAAAACCAACTGAAAGAAAAAGAAAGAAAACCAAAATTAATAAAATTAGAGATGAAAAAGAAGAAATCACCACATATATCACAGAAATCCAGTGCATCATTAGGGACTACATTCTAATATTGGAAACCCCAGAAGAAATGGATATAGTTCTAGACAAAAACAATCTGCCAAAATTGAATCAAGAGGATACAGAAAACCTAAACAGACCAATAATTTGTAGTAAGACAGAGGCAGCAATAAAGAGCCTTCCAACAAAAAGCCCAGAACCAGAAGAGAATACAGGCAAATTCTTCAAAACCTTTAAAGAACTAATGCCAATACTCTTCAAATTATTCCACGAAGTAGAAAGAGATGGAACACTTCCAAATTTGTTCTATAAAGCCAGTGTCATACTAAAACCAGATAGGACACATCAAGGAAAGAAAACTGCAGACCAATATCCCTGATGAACTTTGAAGCAAAACAACAGCAAATCACCAACAACATGCTAAAAAGATGGTGCACCACAAACAAGTTGGTTTTATTCCAGAAATACAAGGATGGTTCAATATACACAATCCAATAAACATAATTCATCACATAAAAAGAATTAAGGACAAAAATCACTCAGTCATCTCAATTATGCAACTAAGGTCTTTGACAAAATTCAGTACCCATTCATAAAAACACTAAAGAAACTAGGGAGAAAAGGAACCTACCTCAATACCTAAAGGCTATCTATGAAAAATCCAAAGCCAATCTCATAGTAAATGGGGAAAAACTGAAAGCATTTCCTTTAAAATCCAGAACAAGAGCAGGATGTCCACTGTCACCACTCCTATTTAATATAGTGCTAGAAATTCTAGCCAGAGCAATTAGAAAAGAGAAAGAAATAAAAGGGATAAAAACAATAGGAAAGGAAGAAGTCATTTTATCACTGTTTGGAGATGTTAGGATCTTATGCTTAGAAGATAGAAAGGAATGCTAGAGCTAATGAACAAAATTGACAAAATCAGCAGGTTACAAAATCAACATACAGAAATCAATAGCTTTGCTATATACCAACAATGAATCTGCAGAAAAAGAAAGTAGGAAAATAATTTTATTCAGAATAGCCTTAAAAAAAAAAACTAGTAATCAATCTAACCAAAGAGGTAAAAGACCTCTACAATGAAAACTACAGAACACTGAAGAAAGACAATGAAGACAACCTCAGAAGATGGAAAGACCTCCCATGTTCATAGATAGGTGGAATTAATATTGTTAAAATGTCCTTACTAACAAAAGCAATATACAGATTCAATGCAATCCTCATCAAAATACTAATGACATTTTTTACAGAACTAGGAAAAAAAAGTCCTAAAATTCATTTCAAGGAACAAAAGATTCAGAATAGCCAAAGAAATTCTAAGCCAAAAAACAATACCTGACTTCAAATTATACTACAGAACTACAGTAACAAAAATTAAAGCAAAATTGGAAAAGACAGTTTCTGTCTTCCCAGACAAATAGTACTGGGAAAACTGGTTATCCATATGTAGAAGAATGCACAAAAATCAAAGAGCTGGGAATTAGAAGAAAAACTATGCAACTCCTAGAAGAAAATATAAGGTCAATACTCCAGCATATAAAGGCACAGGAAACTTCTTTCTCATTAGGATCCCTAAAGTTCAGGAAATAATGCCAAGGGTTAATAAATGGGATGGCATAAAATTAAAAAGCTTCTGCACAGCAAAGGAAACAATTAGGAATATGAAGAAAGAACCTACAGAATGGGGAAAAAAAATCTTTGCCAGATACTGTTCAGACAGAGAATTAATATCCAGAATATATAAAGAACTCAAAAAACTTTACACCAAGAAAATCAAATGAATTAAACAGACACTTCTCAAAAAAAGAAATACAAATGGTCAATGAATGTACGAAAATATATTCAACATCATTAGCAATCAGGGAAATACAAATCAAAACTACACTGAGATTTCATCTCACAACATTCAGAAACGCAGTCATCAAGAAAACAAATGATAATAAATACTGGAGAGCATATGGAGAAAAAGGAACACCTTTATACTGTTGATGGCATTGAAAATTAGTACAACCACTATGGAAATCAGTATAGGTTCCTCAAAAGACTAGGCATGGACCCACCATATGACCCTGCTATCCTATTCCTTGGTAATTATCCTAAAGAATTAAAGGCACCACACCACAGTGATACATGCATACCCACGTTTACAGCAGCACAACTCACAATAGTCAAACTATGCAAACAACCTACATGTCCATCAACAGATGAATGGATTTTTAAAAATGTGCCATATGTACACAATGAAATTTTATTCAGTAATTTAAAAAAAAGAAAAAATTGTATCATTTGGAGGAAAATGAATGGAACTAGAGGCCATTATGTTAAGGGAAATAAGTCAAACTCAGAAGGCCAAGGGTCATGTTTTCTCTTACATGTAGAAGCTAGAGAGGAGAAGGAAAAAGAAAGGAGGGGGGAATCTTATGAAAATCAAAGAGAGATCAGTAGAGGAAAGTGATCAAAAGATGAAAGGTGTGGAAGGAGGGATAAAGTGCTGGGGAGTGATACTGGCCAACTTATATTGTGCACATGTAACAAATCCCATCATGTACAGCTACAATGCACCAATAAAAAATGGAAAATAAAGTTTAAAATGTCACAGGAAATAAAACAATTTTAAGAAAAAAGGTATTTTCTTCTCCCCATTTAACCCAGACAGCAGAGCAGGAAGAAGATGACACTGAGGCATTTAAAAAGCTGGAAGTCTAACGGGAGGAACAGATACCTCAGGGAAAAATTCAAAAAGTTTGCAGATTTCCCCAAAGAAATAATAACAGTGACCTAAGGGAACAAAGACAGAAGAAGGAGTAAGAGAGAATAAAAATGTCAGAGATAATTTTATAAGTGCCATAATTTTTAAGCCTAAAATATGTGAGAGGAAGAGGTCAGAAAAACTGCTATCAGCAGTTTGGAGTGCTTGCCTGGCATGTGCAAGGACCCAATTTGAACTCCAGCACCACATATATAACTAAATGCCAAAGAAACAAAGGCCAGGTGAAAAACTAAAATAAAGTTGATTCTCTCTCTCACTCTCTTTAAGAAAAAGAAAAAGAAAAAGAAAAAGGGCTAGGAGAATTAAGTTTTGCTTTATTCTATCCATCCCTACTTATCAGTTTAAAAATAAAACAGATTTCAAGGAATGATTTTCCTACCCAAATCATTTCCTACCCACATCTACCAAGAGATTCCAGATAAATATAGAAATGCAGATATTAAAAATAAACACATACTATGTAAAGAAAAAGTAAAGGAAAAAGGGGAAGCAATCATTTGTATATTAAGTAGTCATCAAGACAAAATAAACAAGCAAAAGGCATTTCAAATCATAATAAAATCACAACCAATAACTCTTAGAACTTGATCATTATCTGAACTTGTACATCTCTAAGCAAAACAAAATTACCCACAGCATAATTTTGCCAAACTCTGGGTCTTCAATCTTTATGTTTTTGGCCTAGTGATATCCTCTCCTTTAAGATCCTGTCCTATATTCTTTCCTATCTAGCAATACTTAAGGCTTGAATGCTCTGACTTCATCTAAGATCTAAATGCCCCTTCTCTCTTTTCAAAGATGATTTTTTTTTCTTTTTTGCAGTGCTAGGGGTCAAACTCAGGTCCTCCACATGCTAGGCAACTGCTACCACTGAATTACATCCCCAGCCCTCAAAGACAAAAAATTTAGGGGCTAGAGTAGTGACTCAGTGGTTATGGCACTTGCCTGACATATGCGAGAACATACGCAACATACACAACGAAGTGTCAGAGCAACGAAAACCAGATGAAAAACTAAATAAAACTGATTCCTTCTCTCACTGTCCCTCTCTTTAATAAATAATTTAAACTAAAGGACAAATAACAGAAATGTTTAAGGATTATACAAACTGCCAAAAACATTCCACAGTAAGCAAGTCTTTCTACATATATGGTATAATGATTTATGTAACATTTGAAGACTCTGTAGTCCCTTGATTTTGAAATCTGAACTATACTCATGTAGTCGTATTGAAATAACCTCATGAAGCATTTTTTTTAATATGATCATATTCTAATTTTAGAAATTTCAAAAGAAAGGGAGCCATTACTACATAGTTTTGCGATTCTAACTCTGTAAAAACTCCTTTAGACAGAAATACTTTTCCCTATCATTTAATCTCTTTGGCCAACCTGCTCTTTCTTGCCCATAATAGACCCTCTCTTTGGGTCTATAAAGAGGCTCCTCTTTACAATGAGATTTATACTTCCAGACTTAAACAGATATGAAGAAGGAACCTTTCCCACACCCAGCTCTATTCTTTTCCATACTCTCTCCAGCTAACTACAGAAAAACTAGAGGAAGAGAGGAACTACAAATATAAATTCTTACACATGAAAGTAAAAAAAGAGAAACAACATTACATAGGATTGTAGAGTAGGATAAGTGATATTGGAAAGCTAGATGATTCAGGAACCTGAAAAGGATTAATGATGTCAACTCCATCCAGTGATACAGGAGTATTAGGACCCAAAGATTAATGACAATATACTTGATAAAAGAAGTAAGTGAAAGGCAGAGGGATGATTAGGAGAAATAAAGGACAAACAGCAGGAAAGAAATGAAAAAGGGAGAAGGAAAAAGGAAGAATCTAAGAGAAATAAATACCAGATGGAGGCAAAGCCAACAGAGGCAAGAGAATAAATACTTAATTACTAATTAGTTACCAGATACAACAAATACAGAAGAGAAGTTAAGTAGAGGTGATAGGGAAGAATGAGAAAAGGGAAGAAGAAAGTAAGATCACAGGAGAAAGTTGGTACCAAGAGGGAAAAAAAGGAAAAGGATTCCCTTAGTTCTAGGAATTAACTCTATACTCTTCTTGAAATTTAGCTGATGATAATAAAAAGATCATCTGCCTTCATTTTGACCCTCTCCCCACTGGCATCAAACATCCTAATTTACAAACTAGAGCTTCAAGGTCCATTAAGTATTATTACAATTAAGCAATACAGCTTTTTAGTATTCGATACATGAAAGACATTAAAGAATAATACTATAGCATGGTATAATCCAATTCTGTAGCTTCTGGTTCAATTTGTATAGGGATTTAGTATTCTTGAATTCCTGAAAATCACCCCCAAAATTCGGACTTAGTGCTCATGTGTTTATGGAGTTTATTTTGGGAAATTGGTTTTGCTTTTTATCTCTACTCCTCAGAAAGCAAAGTCACCTATCACGGCAACCTTTTTTCAAGATTTTTTCATATTTATTATATATATATATATATTTTTTTGTTGTTGTTCTTAAGAGAGAGGAACAGTGAGAGAGACAGAGAAAGAGAGAAACAACTTTATTTCACATGGCCTTCATTGCTCCAACACTTAGTCGTGTACGTGGTACTGGGGTTTGAACCCGGGTCCTCGTTCTTGCCAGGCAAGCGCCGAAACCGCTGAGCCACCGCTCCAGCCCCTTATTATATCTGCTCCAGCCCCTTATTATATAGTATTAACTACTATAAAATAAATGTCAGCAATGCTGTACAAGAAGCTACTGAATAAGAAGTCATCACAGAAATCTGCAGCATATCCACAAAATCCCATTTCTTAGACCCTTGTGGTGATATCTAGCATTTTTTAAAGCAGATTGGTAACACTGCTCAAATGAACACACAGTACTTTGTTACATCCTATCTTGTTCCTTACATTCATTTCCCTAAAACATGACCTAAAAATTTTGCTTAACTTGCACATAGTGACTAAAAGTAAGTGAAGAAGAAATGAGAGACACTTACTGCTCTGGCAGCTTCCCCAAAATCAATCTTTAGCCGTCCCATGGCTCTTATGATTGCAATGATGGACTGTATAGTATTGCTGTAGACAACTACTTTATACTGTTTACATTCTTCCTCTGAATAACCATCCTCATGAATGATTCTTTAAAAAGAAAACCACAAGTCAATACCATGGACCTAAAATGAAAAGATACTATAGACTTTTTACCTATTAGAAGGAAATCTAGTCATAAAACACCACATTCCAGGGCTAGAGAGGTGGTTCAGTGGTTACAGCACTTACCTGGCATGCACTGAGGATGCATGCTTAAACCCCAGCACCCTGTACACAATGAGGTGTCCAGCAACGAAAGCCACATGAAAAACTAAGTAAAATTGATTCTTTCTCTCTCATTGTCCCTCTCTTAAAAAAAGGAAAAATAAAAAGCCATATTCCAACTTACTTCATCTGTTTCACAATGGTACTTTTACCAGATTCTCCAGCACCTGAAAAAAAATAATACAAAAACAGACTTTGAATTTCACTGGATTCAAACACAGAAGTATGAAGTATGATAATTCTAAATTAATGGTTCTAGGGAAACTTGGTGAGGCTGTTATGTTTATCATGAAAAAACTATGGAGCTTTTCCATTAAAGCATTTTACTTTCTTTACATTAACTCAAAAACAAAGTATAATCTATTTAAAGTGTCCCAGGGTGTGCTTTCTATAATTTTGGTAAAACAGACATACTCAAGGAGCAATGGCAACATAAACACTTCTAGTAACTCATCATAAAACATGATATACACACTGCATACAGGCAAAAATGCAATGATTAATTAATTCCTCTCTAATTAATTAATTAATGAATGATTAATTAATTCCTCTGCCCATTAACAGGACTGTTTCAAGAACAATACTCTCAGTCACAGGACTTAAGAGGTTCAAAACAGAAGCAGGAAAAAAGCAATGCCTCCACCTTTTCACTCCCCTCAAGACCCTTCAAGACTGCACTTCCCTCCTTGCACAATCAGAATCACTTTGAGCTAATGATCACTAACGTCAAACAGGCCTTCTGAACTCCTTGACAATCGGCCTGCCATTTTCCCAAGTCAATTCATTCCCCCACTTTCCACGTCTCAACACCTTTACCTGTTTCTCTGACATTATATACAGTTCCCTGATGATCCTGCCCTTCTTTCTTAGAAAAATTAAAGCAATCAGGAAAAAATGCCTCATTTCCCCATAATCAAATCTACCAATCTATCTGCACCTCCATTAATATTCTCTACCTTCATCAATGGAAGAACTATCTCTGAAATGTCTTAGACTAACCACTCTCCTTACATACTACTTCATTTTACTACGCACAGTCATGGCTGCTACAATTTCCCGTGTCACTCAAATATCATTGATTTTCTCTCACTAGGTCATCCTCACCAGCATACAAACTTGCTATGCTAACTTGCATCTTTAAGTCAACATACACCCCACCCCTACCTTTCCTTGACCCCATTTATTTTCCTCCAGCTATCTCTCCATTTTTCCTGTCCCTCTTTATAGCAAAACTCCTCTAACATGTCATGTGTACTCACTGTCTCTAGTTCTATATCTTCAATTCTCACCTTTACCCATTCTAATAAGGCTTCCATCATCACCACTGTACTAAAACCACTTCTCAAGGTCTCCAACAATTTCCCTCTCAACAAACACAATGGTCATTTCTCATCATACGCAGTCTCTCAAGCAGAATTTGTCCGAGATGATGACTTCTCCCCCTTAAAATATTTTCTGCTCTAGGTAAGCTTCCAGCTATCACCCTTTTCTGGTTTTGATTCCTTCTCAGTTTCCTCTCTCCAGTTTCTGAATTCTAAAAGGTATATTGCTTTAAGGCTCATTCCTTGGTTCTTTTTCTCCATCTAACCCACTCTAAGTTATCTCACCTAATCTCATGGTTTTAAACACCATTCATAAGCTGATAAGAATATTTAAGGGGCTGGAGCCATGGCTCAGTGGTACGCACTTGCCTGGCATGCATGAGGACCCGGGTTAGAACCTCTGCACCACATACACAACTAAGAGTCAGAACAACGAAAACAAGATGAAAAATTAAACTGATTCTTTTTTTCTCTCTCTCTCACGCTCCCCTCTTTTTTTTTTTTAAAGAGTGAGAGAGACAGTGAGAGAATCAACTTTATTTAGTTTTTCATGTGGCTTTCATTGTTCCAATAATTCGTCATGTACGTGGTATTGGGGTTTGAATCCACATCCTCACGCATGCCAGGCAAGTGCCGTGACCACTGAGCCACCGCTCCAAATCCTTTTTCAGTCTTTAAAAAAAAAAAAATACACACACACATACATATAACATCTAACAAGTACCATGTGCCAGGCTGTTCTAAGAACTTTGCCAGTATTAACTCATTTAATATTCACAATAATCCTGTGAGGTAGATAATATTATCCTCATTTTACAGATGAGGTAAATGAAGCAGAGACATAAAATAATATGCCTACAATTATACAGTAAATAACATAACTGAAATTTGCATTCATACATTTTGGCTCCAAATCGGTATATGCTGCCTCTTATTCCCAAACATAGATCTGTAATCTTGGTTTCTAACCTTGGCTCTGGCTGGACTCATATATCTAAATCACCTACTTGATAAATCATGTAAGTTATTTATTAGGCATCTCTAACTTAAAATGCCCAAATATAAGTTCCTGATTCCCCACCCTCATCTCAAAGCAAACTCTACTCCTCCCTCCATCTTCTCATCCCAGTTAATGGCACCAGCATTTATCTAGTTGCTCAGGCTAAAAATGTATAATTAACATGCAGATAGAATGGGAGCTCCAGTGCCAATTTATACACTGAATATTATAGCTTAGTTTTTTAAAATTAAGACACATAAACCTTGTTTTAAGACAATTTGTTCCTTGCAAGCTGTCTACCTGGTTTTAGTAGAGTGGAAAACTCAGGCCTAGAACACTACAAAAGCTTCCTAAGTAAACCAATGCTTCAGACAATAGTCATTTTTCCACTTAGTGGCTGGAATAAACTGCATTAAAGGTAAATCAGATCCTGTCACAACTCTGTCCAGGGTTTGACCCATGGCTACCATTTATACTTAAAATAAATGGGCAATAAGGGCCGGTCTACTAGCCCTTCCCTACCTCCTCACCCTCATATCTCCTTTAGCGTCCACTTTGCTCTCACTGCTCTTGTCAAACCAGCTTTCTTACTTTTCCTCCAACATAATAAAACTGGTTCTTGCTGAGCCAGATCCTGACTCAGTCTTTGAGCTTACTGTTCCCTCTGCCTGAAATAATTTTTGTAAGATTTCCCTTATTCACTCACATTTCTGCTTCCTTCACAACAGCCTTCCCTAACTAATCTACCTAAATAGCTTCCACCCCATCAAACTCTCTCCCCTTACCTATCACTTTTTTTCATAGAATGTTATCATTTCTTCACATGACAAATGTGCTTATTTCCTGTCTTCCCCACTAAGTACATGCTAGAAGAAAGTTATTCATCCCTATATTCCCAGGGCCTCAAACTGAACCTGTCATAAATTACTTAAAATATTGTTGAACAAACGATTAATATTTAAAAAGTATGATCCCTTACTAAATATTTCTCAACTTCATCAAAAATGTAAATTAAAAAACAATTCAAATAATATAAAAATTCTAGATGACTACATTCTTACAAAATCAAGAAGTACATTTATATAGAACTTGATCTGTTCTTATTACTACAGTCAATAATCACTCTATATAGTTAATATAGTTAACTCTGTATAGTTAATACTCAGTATCACACAGTGACTTTCTTTAGACACTGTTAGAAAGAGTTGAATACTCCTATATATATCTACAAAAGCTAATGGTTCAGTTCCAGAGATGAGAATGCAGATGTATATCAGTTACAGCCTAAACTGTATGAAATAGATGATCATCCCATATTAGTAAGACCTAATATGCTTCAAAAAGTATGTCTATAAAGTAACATGAACTGTTCTTTTATACACTGAAAACAGCATTTCTGCCCTTCATGCCAGACTATATCAAAAACAAACTTATGTTGCTCTACCTCTCTCACACTTTTTCAAGACTCCCTCAGTAAACATGAATTTGGGGCTGGGAATACTGCTCAGTGGCAGAGCACATGTACAAGATCCAGGTTTCAAACCCCAGCACCCAAAACTGAAATAAAGGGAGAAAGAGGGAGAGGAAGAGAGAGGGAAAAAAAGAAAACAAAGTATGAGCTTGTCCTTCCCTTTATTATCACACTATATATTTCTCCCAAGCTTTTATTAGGCATCCAGTTCCATCTCACCAAAGAAGGCACCTCTTACTGCTCACAGAACTAAATTCAGGATTTGTTTCAGTGGGTGTTCCTGGGTATTTTATACACATGAAGAGTGAATCACTGTATACTAAATATCGTTGACACAGTTTAGATCACTATGAAAAGTGCTATCATCTTACCCATCTTCCAAGTACGAAATGAAATCTAAGAGTCATCTGGAGCCCTCTTGTTCTTCTCTCCTTATCATGCTGTAACAAAATGTTGTCTCTTCCTGTTTTTCTTATATTAATCCTTTCTATTCTTCACACATCTGATTGAGCCTAATACTCAGCCAATTAATTATGTGCTATTGCTCTGATTTTCTCAAACTTCTAATTCAAAGGTCTCTCCCTTCAAATCATTTCCAAATAACTACTAAAAAAGCACCAGTTTCATAATTCTCCAAATTCTTCAAACACTTTTCATGACCTTTTCTTATTAGGTCTGGGCTTTTCTGTTTTACCTCAGTTCTCCATTCTCCACTGTGCTAGTACTAAGGTCTCCAACACCTCACTCTTAGGTTTTCCCCAAGCTGTTTCCTATGTCCCACCTCCTCTCCCGACTACATATGTGGTGTTTGGACTTACTAATTTTATCTACACTTTTTTGTCTACATTCCTTCAAAAATTCATCAAAATTTTAGAAGGAAATTCAGTTGCCTATATTCTCACCAAGGAAAGTAATAGTCAGGATAAAAAGAATGAGTCTAGGGCTGGAGCAGTTGCTCAGTGGTTACAGCACTTGCCTGGCATGCACAAGGACATGGGTTCAAACCCCACCACCATGAATACAACGAAGTGTCAGAGCAATGAAGGCCACATGAAAAACTAAATAAAAACTGATTCTTTCCCTCTCTCTCTCACTGTCCCTCTCTCAAAAAAAAAAAAAAAATGAATGGGGCATAGAGGCAAAGACTACTACAGACACAATTCACAGCTTAGAGAAGGAGGAAATTAAGATGATTCTGTAGGCAGCAGGGATATTACTGAGTAGGGGGTAGACTGTAGAGAAAACATTGGGAAGGTTCCAGAAACAGTAGGGAATGGGATCAGTTAAACTTGGAAGCATTGTTCTTAGAAGATCATGAGTTCCTAAGCCAGCCTCAGCAGCCTAGCAAGGCTCTAAATAAGCAAGAACCTGTTTCAAAAAAAGGGGGGGGGGGAGCCTGGGGATGTGGCTCTGTGATTAAGCACCCCTGGGTTCAATCCCTGGAAGAAAAACATGTATCTCCCTAAAAGGTATCATATACAAATATAAAGAAAGGACAAGAGATTAAAAATGACAGATTTTTCAGAGAAAAAGGAAGGAGGAAGCTATGTTAGATGGTCTCGTTCTCAATAAAACAGGCAAGGTAATCTTCAGAGAATAAAGAGATAAGATTTAGAAAATCATCTTATATGCAAATAAATAGAACAAGAGGCATATGTACTGTTTAGATACATAATCTCTAACACTGTTAAGATGAAAAACAATTCACCAGTATATACTCTGCTGCAGAATCATTGCATTTACCTAAATATGTCCTTAATTTTATTTTTAAAGAAACTCTTTAAGAGCAGGCTCCATACTATTATTTTTTAATACCATTATGGGTATTTAAAAAAAGACAGATAGTGATGATTTCTTATTAAGTTTTTTCAAACAAGGCCAGTGAACAGAAATACTTTTTATATAAGTCATCATTATATATGAGCAAATTCATTCAGCCCCTACACACACTGATTTTTTTAAAAAATCATGATTTTTTAAATGGCTGAAACACAAAAGTATTTTTTTCTTTCATCTGACTAAAGCTAGCCCAAAGAAGGTACTTGAGTATGTTACACTCTTTTCTATTCACATGTCTTCAAGCATAATGAATTTCCTCATCTGTAAAACAGGAACTAACAGAAAATGCATAAAACAGTGTCTGGACATGTTCAATAAATGTTAGCCTGCTATTATTTATGAATGTGTTATCACCGTTCAGAATATCTTCAAATAATATTAAGGCCCCCCAAAGTTTTATTTCATAAAAACTCTGATATTGATGTTGGTTCAAACTCCCAGTAGAAATGGTGTAACTATTCAACAGTTGTTTCACACTTACAAAACCCAAGATGGGGGTCTGAATTCACACATGTAAACAACTTATAACCTAAAAACTACAGCAAACTACGTCAAAGCATTAGTCATTTTCTCCACTCCACTCCACTCTCTCTCCTTAAATATATTTTTAGCCATGTTAACTACCTCCTCTCTCGCACTTCTAACCTGCCTTTGTCTCTGTTGCTTTTCCTTGAAGTCTCCTCACAGGCCTTTGTACCACTACTACCTGTGAGAGAGGCATTCAAATGGCACATGAAATACCTCCTTTTCCTTCTAAATCCTTGTTTCTGTGTAGAAATCCTGAAACTTTTAATTACTCAGGATTGTAACTAGAGCACAGACCCTCTTCCAGAGGTCTACACAATGAAGACCCAGAATGATGGTATTTTTGGATAACCTTCTAGCCAATACTAGACCAAGACCTCACTTTTACAGATTCTCATTATCATACCTATGGGAACACATAACTAGAATAGGCATGGACAACCCCTCCTCCAAAGCAGGTTGAAGGCTTGATCAGCAAATAAGCCGGATTTTTTCCCCTAACATATTCTCACTTTTCATCTACAACACAAGCAGCTAAAAAGACTTCTTTTCTTTTCTTTTCTTTTCTTTCTTTTTTTTTGGGGGGTTAATGACCCCATGTAGTGATCAACTCTAACAGAAGAGTAAAGAGTAAAATTTAGTCCTAACTCTGCCAAGTCTAGCTGTGTGATTTTAGGAAAATAACCTAACTTCTACCTTCACAATGTCTGTCTCCTTACATATAAAAGATAGATGTGATCTATGGCTGTACTCTATTATCCTATTACTCCATAACTGTAATTACTATAACACTAAAAGCTGACTAAACCCCTTATTCTAATATAAAGAGACCTCAACTATCAACTCAAAAATTCACAAGCAGTTACCATAATGCAGTTATCAGCATGTTCTCCAACATGCACTCCTGCTCCAGAAGGGGCAAATAGAAAGAATTAAAGAGCACATGACAGTAAGGAAGTAAGAATTATAGGGCATGCCAACTCCTATATTCAAGCTCAAGGATTTGTTGTTATTATATAGTCTAAAACTAGCACAGAATCCAAGTTAGAAAGCTATTCTTAAAAAGAGAAAGGAAAAAAATGTGAATACCTACAACTAAAGATCACAGGCACACAGTCCATGCTATTTCCAATAGGGATACCTATTGTTCCCACTTGTTCCTTTTCATTAACAGGTATTAAGTAGCTTACAGTAAAAATTCAGACAAAGGTTTAAAATGACATTTCATGCAAAGTGCTTTTCAAGGTACTGTACTAATCAAAACCAGTTATTTCTTCGTTAAAAGGTTTAGGAGCTGGAGCAGTTACAGCAACTGCCCGGCATGTGCGAGTACATGGGTTCAAACCCCCATACCATGTATACAGCTGAGTGTCAGGGCAATGAAAGCCACAAGAAAAACTAAATAAAAGTTGATTCTCTCTCTCTCTCTCTCTTAGAAAAAAAGAAAAAAGAAAAAGAAAAGGTTTAGAAGAATTACAGATGGGGGGAAATATCACTGAGCAAAAAATAATTGTTATTCACTCATTTTTTCCAACAAATATGTCCCATACATGCCTGGAACTACTAGACATAAAGTCTTCAAATATAAATAGGATCAAAGTTTCCTTAGTCTTAAATAACAGAGTAAGTGTCTACCCACCCCACTATTCCTCTAAACATCCTAAGCCTTGCATATATAAACATCTATGTAGCCACTACTCAGGTCAAACTCCATCTCCTTACTGTAGCATTCCCCCTTCCTCACAAACGCAGTATCACTGCCATCCTGATGGGTGGCAAAGATTATTCACTTTCAGTCCCAGGAGTTAATTAGTTAATTTCTAAAATTAAATTCCAAACTGTCCCTCCCAGCCACCTCACCTCATTTCATCTCTAGCCCAGCTCTAACTACACTTAAAAAAAAAAAAAAAAAAAAAACACTACCTTACTACCCTCCTAGCTCCTAATCTCCTGGCTTCTCATAAATGGTTAAATGGTCTTCTTAATTTTGATTAAAATAATCATGAAACTTTCTGGCATGACCTGAAAACCCTTCCATGTCTGTGTACTGCTCCCTTAAGAGCACCCTGGCCCTAACCTGGCCCTATAGGATAGGGTCAAACACTCTTAACACTAATACTAGGTCAATTTTTTTTAGAATTATTTGGGTTTGTGCCTGTCTGGAATTCCACTTAGCCTTAAACTCAAAAGGATAATCCTTGAAAGCACAAAAGGGTGCCTCCTTTCTGTGGCCCCCTCCTCCAAATCCAGAGCACAATCTAGGACAGAGTAGGCACTTAATAACTATCTGTAGGATGAATGACTTGAGTTTCCATGATATTCAGTGGTTGCCCAATCATATTTTGTAAGTGTCAGTTGCAATAGATGGAATTTTTAATGTGGGCAGTTAAAAGAAACACATTTCTATTCCTCGCCTATCTTTACTCAGCTCTACACCCACTCCTGGCTATGCCTTCGACTCTCAATCCACTACTATACTGAGATTGAGTTTGGACTCACCAGCCTCCTTTTCCCTCTAAACTTACTCTCAAACCCTGTCCTAGCTCCCCTGCACCCACCATTTTGTTCTACTGAGATAAACTGCTTCGAATCTGTCCTGTCTACCTTCTAACCCTAACATCTAAAAAGAGTACATGAACTATAGTGAGCATTAAATATTTGCTCAGAAGATGAATGAATGAATATCCCTTAGGTTAAATAAGCCAGTGAGTATGCTTGCAATTATGACAGAGATAGCGGCTCTCTCTTCCGAAAAAGATTTTTTCAAGGAAGTAATCACATGCCAATCACTAAAAAGGTTGAAGGATATATATATTAGATCTTTTTTTTTTTTTTTTTTTTTTTGGTTTGGGGATTACACCCGGGGGCACTATGCCACTGAGCTACATCCTCATGCCTTTCTTCAAAAAATTTTATGTTAGCCAGGCATAGTGGCAAATGCCTGTAATCCCAGCAACAAAGTAGGCCGAGGCAAGAGGATCACAAGTTCAAGGCCTGCCACGGCAACTTAGGCCCTACGTAACTTCATGAGTTGTTATCTCAAATTTTTTTAAAGCCAGGTGGAGGGTCGGGGGATGTGGCTCTGGAGGTCCCTGGGTTCAATCCCCAATATCAAGAAATAAAAAGCTCCCAAGAATCACAATGAACTGCTGAGGTTGGCCTCAACTTGCAATCCTCCAGACTCAACCTCCAAATCACTGGGATTATAGATATGTACTACTGCATCTAGTTAAAACAGAATTTCAGAATACCTGCCTGCCCATAAATCCCCTTCCAGAAAAATCCTACCTCCCCTTAGTGGTCAATGGCCCACACAATTGGGCCACATTCCTTCCCAAAATCAGGAATAAATGTCTGACCCAGTCATAGGCTGTCATGGGTCTACACTGTATGAAACCTAGCTCCCAAATGTGAGCAGGAAAAATCAGACATGAAGAATATGCACTAGAAGATAAAGTTGTCCTAAACCAAAAGCTCACAACATGTAAAAGAAAACCCACACTACCTTTACAGAGTTTCACAACCACCAACATCATAAGGAAAAGATTCAGAAAAAGACTAATCTGGCAAGTGTATAGACAAATGTGCAGAAAGACTTAAAGAAGCCATGAGAGAGAGAAGAGAACACTCCAAAAGAAAGTTAGTGAGGAAATAAAGAACAGATGGGACCAAAGAGAACAAAAAAGAGAAAGACACAGAGGGGAACAAGGAAAGATAAGAAAGCAAAAGAGGAGGATATAGTGAGGGCAGGAAGAAAGAGAAAAACAGGAAAACCAGACACAATAGCCTGACTAGGATATTCTAATAATACCCCTCCCCCAAAATTTTCAAGTTAGTTTTTAATGAGTTTTCTATTCCTTGCAACAAAATAATAAATAAGTAAATAAATAAAAAGAAACCAAATAGAATTGGCTTTTAGGAAATTATTTTTTTGGAGTGAGCCTTTAAAAATTTTAGGTTTTTTTTTTTAATGCTTTTTTAAAAAAAATTTTTAAGAGAGAAGGACAGTGAGAGAGAGGACAGAGAAAATCAATTTTTTTTTTTTTTTATAAAGAGAGAGGGACAGTGAGAGAGACAGAGAAAGAGAGAAACAACTTTATTTAGTTTTTCACGCGGCCCTAGTTGCTCCAACACTCAGTTGTGTACATGGTGCCGGGGTTTGAACCCAGGTCCTCGTGCTTGCCAGGCAAGCGCCGAAACCGCTGAGCCACCGCTCCACCCTGAGAATCAATTTTTATTGAGTTTTTCACATGGCTTTCGTTGCTCTGACACTTAGTTGTGTATGTGATGTGGGTGCTGGGATTTGAACCCGTCCGTGCACTCGCACATGCCAGGCAAGTGCTGTAACCACCGAGCCACCGCTTCAGCCCCTTTAGGTTGTTTTTATTAAATATTAATGCTAAAAGGGAATATTTGTAACATATAGCAAAAGGAACATCTCTGTAACTATCCCTATAAAAAATTAACATTACCATTTATCTTTGAAGTCATCTGTGTCTCTCTCAATATCAATTACTGTTACATTAAAATATTTCTAGAAGGTAAATATTCAATAAGGCAAGGGCAGATATAAAAAAAATCTCTAACCATAATATGTCTATAACTTACATGGCAGTGTATGGTTTGTTCAGTTTCATGTTTTTCACCAATTACATGGACATGATCCTATACCAAACCTTATAAAACCAAGAAATAGGTAATCAACCATTTTATAAATTGAAGATGATTTGATTAAAAAAAAGGGGGGGACTCACTCAGATCCCAAAATATTACCAAAATGCCACCACTTGAGAATATAAACAAAGTATTGACGACAACTGAGTAAAGAGAAGTCTGGATTTTTCCTCAACTTTGCAGAACATAAGAATGCTCAAGGGAGCAATTACTTGTAAGCAAGGAAGGAGGATTATCCTCTGGATGCCTCAATGTTTAATTCTGGCATCTGGTGAGTGTTTCCTTTTACTTCTTAGAAAGCAGAGCAACAAAAAGCCATATTGGTACTAATACTACATTATATGGTATTTACATATGACATGACTTATAAAACCGTCTTTTATTTACCATCTTTTATTTAGAATAAAAAAGAACAGAAATGATATGAACAACTGCAATACACAAATAATTCTAAGACCTCATTTTAGTCCATACAAATAGCTGAATTATAGTGGGGGATGTCCTCCAAAAAAATTCACAGTAATGCTGAATCCATTCATCAAAATCCATATATCCCAAAATTTCACCTGAAAAATGTCAGAATCAAATCCTAACCTAGGACCCACAAACACCAATGGTAGCACAGGAGACTTTCTACACACCTATTTAATCAAATGTAAAAATTAACATTACAGTTTTAAAATTCACCAACAGCAAAACATTTATTACAAGTTGAGTTGCCAGGCAAGGGCCTACGATTTCAATTTCCTTTAGCATATAAATGTTCACAAAGCCAAAACTCAAAGTCTGGGTTTTGTGTATGAATTTATTTATTTAAGGAAAAAAAAAAAGTCAGGCATGGTGGCACAACACCTGTAATCCCAGTGACAGGAGGTCGAGGCAGGAGGAATGCAAGTTCACGTTCAAAGCCAGCCTTAGCACCTTAAAGAGGCCCTAAGCAACTTAGCAAGACCCTGTCTCAAAAAAATAAAAAGGGCCAGGAATGTGGCTTGGTATTTAAGTGCCCCTGGGTTCAATCCCTCATACCAAAATAATAAATAAATAAAGTAGGTCATAAAAACAAGACAAAGTCTAAAGAGTTCAGGATGTTACTTGTGTTTCTGTGTATACGTAGTAAAATATGGCTTAAAAACAGCTACTGAGGGGCTGGAGCGGTGGCTCAGAGGTTATGGTGCTTACTGGGCATGCGCAAGTACACAGGTTCAAACCCCAGTACCCACGTACAAAAACTAAGTGTCAGAGCAACAAAACCACTTGAAAAACTCAATGAAAATTGATTCTGTCTCTCTCTCACTGTCCTTCTATCTTTAAAAAAAACAAAAACAAAAACAAAAACAGCTACTGAAAAATTCAAATAAACAGGCTGGAAAGGTGGCTCAACAGCACAGCGCTTGCCTGGCATGTGTGAGGACCCAGGTTCAAAACCTAGCACCATATACACAACTAAGGGTTGGGAAAACAAAAACCCTGATGAAAAAGTGAATAAAGTTGATTATCTCTTTCTCTACCTCTTAAAAAAAGAGTCAATTCCTGTGTAACCTTTAAAAAAAAAATCAAATAAACATTCTCCAAATCTCCTGAATGCCCTTCCAGCCTCATCTACCTTACTCCTATACCAATTCTATCTTCTAGTCCAACCACTCACATTGAGCCTTTGTGCTCATGCGGAGCCTATTCCTTCTGCCTGAATACATTTCTCTCCAGTCTCTGCTTTAAGAGTTCCTATTTCTCTTTCAAGGAGGATCTCAAATGTCACATCCTCCAGGAGGACTTTCAGATATGAATCTTTTTTTCTTCCTCCTTACAAAATTAGTTCCTGAAATCACATTCCACATATTGCCACTTTTAACTTTCTATCACCCTACCTGAACTGCTTAAGACTTTTATCTATTTCTTCTTTCTGTCTCTAGGCTGGAAAAGTGCCTTTTTCATATATAAGACAAGCAGAGATACTAATCATAAATAATAAATGAGCCTCAATAAAAAGTAGTCTTGACTAAATGTGATGTGGTACACTAGATTGGATCCTGGAGCAGAAAAAGAACACTAGTGGAAAAAATGCTGCAATCTAAAGGGTGAAGGCTTGTTAATATTAATGCACAAATATTAACCTCTTGGTGATGATAAATGTACCACAGTTATACAGGATGTCAACATTAAGGAAAACCAGGTAAAAAGAATAAAGAAACTTTCTACACTAGCTTTGCAACTTTACCACAAATTTAATGTTATTCTAAAAAGTTTATTCAGAAAAAATTTAAGAATTCTAGAAAAAGTGGAAAGATCTACAAAAATTGATGAGAACATGAAATTTAATTATAATCACAATAACAAAACTAGAGGAATAAGAGGTATACTTTTGAGAAACAGAGGAAAATTATCTTTAATATCCTGGAATGAACCAAATATGTGAGAATTTATTAATGTTGCAAAATGGTTTAAAAGATTTATATCATTAAACTAAAATAGGACTTCTATTTTTATTATCAGAAATACTAAGTAACTCAACACTAAAATAATTTCCATAGCAAGTTTAAGACTGCAGCCAGGCACAGTGGTGAGGGAGGCTGAGGCAGGAGGATTTCAAGTTTGAAGCCAGCCTCAACAACATAGTGAGGCCCTAAGAAAATTAACAAAACACTGCTCAAAATTAAAAATAAAAAGAGCGGGGGATGCAGCTTGGGGGTTCAGCAACCCTAGGTTCAATCCCCAGTACCAAAAAAAAAAGTTTAAGACTTTATTATCACATCACATACATTAGAACAACAACAACAACAACAACAACACCATCATCATCATCATCATCATCATCATCATCACCTGGTACCTCCGATTGAACCCAGGGGTGCTTAAATCCCTAAGCTACATGCTCAGCACTTTTTATTTTGAGTTAGGGTCTCACCAAGTTGTTTAGGGCATCAACAAGTTCCTGAGACTGGCCTTAAACCCACATCCAGCTACAATTACATTTTTTATGTGAACTGTGGTAGTAATTATTACCAGTACATCAAACAGACCCCTGTTTTGAAGTTAATGATTTCCAAGTTCTAACTTCAAAAAAGAGAGGGGAAAATGTTCCATTAAAGATATATCAATTTAAAACAGTACTTATAAGTCAGGTGAGGAGGCTAGGGCAGGAGACTCAAGTTCCAGACAATCCTCAAAAACTTAGAACCTGTCTCAAATTAAAAACTAAAAAGGGCTGGGGATATAGTTCAATGGTAGAGCGCCCCTGGGTTCAATCCCTGGTACTGCAAAAAGAAATAATAACAACCAATAAAGTACTTTCTATATTTACAGTATTTGCAAAATGTAATATCCAAGGTCCTATGCAAAATACCTTTTCACAATATCTCTCTGAGACCAGAGAACAGAGAAGAATTTTTCTGTTTCTCAAATGATTTTAAAATGTTGTTTGGGGCTGGAGCAGTGGTTCAGTGGTTGGAGTGCTTGCCTGGCAGGCGTGAAGACCTGTGTTCAAACCCCAGCAGCACATATACAACCAGTGTCAGAGAAACAAAGGCCATGAAAAAATGAATAAAACTGATTCTCTTCCTCATTCCCTCTCTTAAAATATATATATATAGTTAATCTAATGATTCTGAAATCAAACTGGTGAGTTCCAAAGTCATATCAAAATGTACACCATTACCCATTTTATAAATAAACATAATAGTAGGGATATTAATACATAACTAAAACAGAAATCCAAATACAGTATAACATTTCCACAGTAAATTCTTAATGTAACAGAATACTATTTTAACTTTTTTTTTTTTTGAGAGAGAGAATCAATTTTTATTGCGTTTTTCACATGGCTTTTGTTGCTCTGACACTTAGTTGTGTACATGGGTGCTGGGGTTTGAACCCGAATACTTGCACATGCCGGGCAAGCGCCGTAACCACGTAGCCACCGCTCCAGCCCACTATTTTAACTTTAAAATACAATTCAAAAGGGCTGGAGTAGGGGGGCTTTTGGGGGTAAATCTAATTTTCAGAATTTATATACGTATATTATATTATTTCGTTAGAAGCTTGATTGTTGTTCAACAAATAAATTTCTGAATAAAAAAAGGGGGGCTGGAGTGGTGGCTCAGCGGTTACAGCGCTTGCCCTGCATTGTGCGAGTCTGCCTGTTCGAACCCCAGTACCAGGTACACAACAAAGTGGCAAAGCAATGAGGGCCACATGAAAAACTAAATAAAATTGATTCTCTCTCACTTTCCCTCTCTCTTTAAAAAAAAATACAATTCAAAAAAATAAAGGAAATTTTCAGTATCTCACCCAGTGCAAATAGGTTACATAGTCAATAATTACAGGAAGAGCAATTACAAGATGACCAGAATCAAATTACCTTGCTAATTTTAAATATGTCTGACTGAAATGATTCCTACGTGACCAGTCTGGTAAGTGTTAATAACAGGCCAGCTAAATAAAAGCATACTAATGTTTGGATAATGACAAGACATCTGATCAACAACTATAGATCACATGAGCAGGTAGAAAAAAATTTAATATTATCTACTTTTAAGTTACGTAACAAAAAGTTTTGAAATGTAAAATACATCATTCAAAAAGCTTTTTACATGAATATTAAAATTGTATGCATTTAAAAGTATAGCTTGCTGACAAAAAGAAAAACCCACAGCTGCAAAACAGCAATGGATCAATAAATACGATAACATCTCAGCTAATTCTTAACAATCTTTCTTAAACCTTTATCTTCCAAGTCAAACTTAAAAACCAGAAGAAGTTCAGGACTAAAAACTAGTTCCTCCTAAAAAAATTTGTTTCTAATACCTCTAAGCTATTATTCAGGTACCATTAAACAAATGTGGTCTTTGGGTATCCTTGTTCTTTGCTTAGATATATTAATTTCTGTTACAAGTTTAGAGGAAAAAAACAGGCTATTTCAGGTCTAAGGACGCAGCTCAGTGTATGAAGCAAGCAAGAATGCTTGCTTGGCATGTGTGAGGCCCTGAGTTCGATTCCCAGCACCAAAAATTAGGATATTTCATTTACAAAGAACAGTATATCAAAACTAGAACAATTAAACAGAGATCCTAACACAATGTTATTCAGTTCAAACAGCTTGAATTACAAAAATGATATAGCTGATTACCAAGCAGGTAACAGGATAGCCTGGATAGACAAAAGCTTAAAGGTAACCCTGACTTGCTAAACACTGCAAAAGAGCTATACTAAAACGAACACAATTAAAATTAAGGGAAATTCACATCTTAGTAAAATTCACTTTCTTGGTTCTCTCTTTTGAACATTTACATCATGGGAGCTTTATAAATCTGTCTTTCAGGTTTCTAACTTCAAGTTTTCACTATTAAATTGTGTGGGGTTAAACAATTTCTTTTTTCTTTTTTAAAGAGAGAGGGACAGTGAGAGAGAGAGAGAGAGAGAGAGAAAGAGAGAAACTATTTTTTATTTTGTTTTTCATGTGCCTTTTGTTGTTCCAAGACTTCACTGGATACATGGTGCTGGGGTTTGAACTTTCATACTTGCGCATGCCAGGCAAGTGCCATAACCGTAGAGCCACCGCTCCAACCCAGGGGTTAAACAATTTCAATAAAACTCAAGAATAAGAAAAATAACACAAAAATAGCCTTTTTATAATTTGCTTAAATGTTCCATCTGGCTAATTATATTAACTTCACAATCAAGGGGCCCCTAAGATCCAATTTAAACTGCTAACCAATTCAGAGCAAGGAAAATGAAGTTCAAAGATTAGGACTAATCTCTCAACTTTCAGGCTCTTTGCCCTATATTCCCCAGTATCTCCTGTTTTTGAATTGTGTTATCAGAGAGATGTTTTAGTAACACTCGTCTACTATTTTCTGTTGGCTAGAAAATACATTTTAAAATGAACTTCAGGGGCTGGCTGGAATGGTGGTTCAGCAGTTACAGCACTTGCCTGGCATGCGCAAGGACATGGATTCAAACCCCAGCACCATGTATACAATGAAGTTTCGGAGCAACGAAAGCCACATGAAAAACTAAATAAAATTCTCTCTTTGAAAGATAAAAGAAAAACCTAGAAGCAAGGTATAAGAAGTAAAATGGTCTGATTTACCTCTCTTCTTAGCTTTGGACAATTTTTTGGTGCTCATGTAAGGTTTACGGGGGAAAATTAGCAAGAAAAAAACAGGAGTGATGATGACTGCATGATTCCTGAAACACACATTTGATTATATATGTTTAAAAACATTTTAAAGTACAATAAAAGGTAATTAAATTAAATTAAAAACATTTCTAAAGTAAAATGGTAATTAAATTCAGGTTACATTATATTCTAAGTTGGATACGTTGATAACAGGAGTTTAGACTCCTTCACCCTTCTTCAAGGTGAATTTAACTGTAACTCTCAACTATACAAAATGACAATACTGGGAATGAACAGTTATGTTCTCATGAATTAGTGAGAAATTAAAGCAGTGATATGTTTAGTTTCTCAATATTTCCTTGTAATTCCATTATATCAATTTATATTTAGTGAGTGTCCACTAGGTGGTAGACACTGTCATCTATTTATTAATCATTAATTCTCTAGCCATGCCTTTTTGTTAGAGTCTGACCCACCCTACCACTTGAAAGGATTAGCCTAAAATTCACAATACTCCATCATCTCTGCCATACTCCCACCACAGAAGACCAGACTGTGGTAGGTACCTGACAAGGCTGGACCAATCTGATATTCTTTCCCACGATCCTGGGAAAGAAACACCTAAATACCAGGCCAGGCAGTGTGTGAGCCATAAGGTATCAGAGTAAGCCAAAGTTGAAGACAGGTGAGGGTGGGAGGGTATCATAAGTGAGCAGAGAAAGCTGATATGAACTGGTGACTTAAGTCAGCAAAGCACACAAGTGGCCATTCTGCTCCAGGAGAAACGGGGCGGAAGGAGAACTAGGGGAGTAGTAGCACAATCCATGAACATGCAACCTGCTTGTATTTCATTTCTTACCTATCCTTGGATGTCTAATGCCTATGAAGCCACCTACTGTGTCTTGCCAATAACCCTCTCCTTTATTTGTACTGTATGAGTGCCCTTAGAATTAGGTTAGGTCTTGATGTAAATGAGAAATACCTAGTCCTTCTGAATTAAGAACCATATATAGTTAGGAGTAGTTACGTACATAAAAAACTGCTGTAAAACAAGACTCTAACTGGCAAAAAAGTACCATGAGATCTCAAAAAGAAAGAGGGATCATATCCAATACAGTACATTAAAAGATTTCATGGGAAAAGAATCAAATAGCAATCCTAATAGATGTAGTATGAGATATTTTTTAAATGTATTTACAAAGAATGTATTTACAGAATCCTGGAATCCTAGGTCTACCAAAAAAAATATTTTTTAAATTTTGCTGGTCTAGAGATCAAAAAAAAGTCTGGAATCTGATAACAAATGAGTGATTGTACTGGAAAAATGACTGATAATAAAACATGAGAAGTTGGAAACAAATGCAGTTTTCAGTCTCAATAACGTTGAGAATGCTGGTATCACAAGAAAAAAGTTCACAGCAGGTGGTTTTGAGGAACAGAGTTGGAAGGCAATACAGCTGTGTCATGTATTGCGTTGGGAGTTAAGCAGCAGCAAGTTTATTACTGCAACAGGGAAAGAGGAGAAACCCAAGGCATCCCAAGACAGAAAATAGACTACTTGAAAATTCCAAGTTAAAAACACTGTCCTATAAAACATCCTTAAGTAGACGCTTCACAATACCTGGGGTTTTTTTTTCCTTTTGAATTTTGAACATTCCATTTTTGCCCAGCTACTCATTTTTTTGCATCTGTTACTCATTTTTTTTGCATCTGTCTCTTCATAGTGCTTTATCCTGGTCACCAATGAGGGACTTTTAAGAATGGAGGTTAGGTAGTACTGTATAAGAACCTAATGGGATAAAATAAAATGATTTCTCTCCTCATAAAAACATATATAACCAAAAATTTTATTAGTAATTTTTTGGAAAGTTCATGGATCTTCTAATGCCCTATTGAGGGGCTGGTGGGCAACCCAGATTAAAAAAGAAAGCATGCTATAAAAGAAACCAAGGAAGGGAAAGAAAAGATGGTAGGAAAAAGGGAAATAACCTCAGACACCCACCAACTCCCTTTTCCCAAGAAAAAAAAAGGGTGCAGCAGCTAAGCAGTTTGGGGGAGGGACAGGCACAGTGCTTCCGGTTTCACCAAGCTGCAGAAGAGATCTCTTGACCAGGAGCTGCTGATCAGCAACCACCGCCCAATATGTAAACAACACGTTTTGTAACAGTGCATATAAGTATACTAAACTAAAATTATTTTTTAAGAAATATAGCTGAAGTCCTGATTAGAAAGTTATATGCTGTCAAATCTAAGTACTAGGCACTCTATTGTCATCAAGAATAGCTGGTCAGGGAAGATCACATTATGACATATGATCCTAAAAGGGACCATATTTTCAGCATGCAAAAGTGAAGAATACAATTATGTAAAGGAAACAAAGAAAATTTTTCTGAAACATCTATTTACATTTTTATGCTATTTTCTTTCGTTTTCTCCTATATAAAACAAATCCTCACAAGAAATTTAACTTCTATAAACCTTATCCTAAATAAATGGCAAATGTCAAAGGACAGTCTTATTTTTAGTAATAAGCACTCAGCCAGTAATATGCACATTTAAATGTGAACAATCAATTGAATAATATAGAATTTAAAGAGATAAATTTTAAATATCCTATAAGTTTTAAATGCAAAAACATGCATGCGACTTAATTCTTGCCATAAGATTTAATTCCCTTCACCACAAGAGTATTTATAAAATTCTTTGAAGGTCTTGGAAAAAAACATACTAACATGAAAAATAATAAAATATTTTTCTGAAATATCCCTGATAAAAGTAGCTAAAATGATAAGTCCTACACATATCATAATAGATAAGTTATAAATGAATAGTATTTTAAGGCACTTGTTTAAAAATTCAACATTTAATATCTCATATGAAACAAGCATCATCATCCCTACTCTACATAGGTGAATTTAATGATTCATATGGTTAAGTTACTTCTAGCTAGTAAATGAAGGTGGAAATTTAATTCAGTTCTGTGGTACCCAAAAGCAAAAGCAGTGTCTTTATCCATTACAGGAGTGCTTCCCAACTTTGGTCACATTATGAAAATAATCTGGGGTGCATGCCAATAA
This sequence comes from Aplodontia rufa, assembly GCA_004027875.1. NCBI lineage: Eukaryota > Metazoa > Chordata > Mammalia > Rodentia > Aplodontiidae > Aplodontia > Aplodontia rufa. The sequence goes on along the minus strand of PVKS010005564.1, from coordinate 20 downwards.
TCCCAACTACCAGTGAGATT
>PVKS010005563.1:0-84274 GCA_004027875.1 Aplodontia rufa | reverse complement strand
TATAAATGTACCACAGTTTTTGGATCCATTCTTCCTGTGAGGGACACCGGGGTTGTTTCCATAGCCTAGCAATAGTAAATTGTGCTGCAATGAACATCGATATTGCTGTGTCACTGTAATGTGCTGATTCTAAGTCCCCTGGAAAGATACCCAGGAGTGGAATAGCAGGGTCGTATGGTGGAGTCATCCCTAGTTTTTTCAGGATTCTCCATACTGCTTTCCAGAGGGGCTGTACCAGTCTGCAGCTCTACCAACAGTGTGTTAGTGTGCCTATCTCTCCACAGCCCCTCCAGCATCTATTGTTTATTTTCTTCATCTTTGCCATTCTGACTGGTGTAAGGTGATATCTTAATGTGGTTTTCATTTGCATTTCTCGCAACCCCAGCACACTTCTTTTCCTCTGCTTTATTTTTCCCTATAGCAATCACCACCTTCTGGCATCCTAGGAACTTACTCGTTGATTATATTTCTTGTGTGCCCTTTCCTTTCTGTCAGTTTTCTGACATGCGTTCTGGAACGTAGGTGCACTCCCAGCGTGGCTGGCTGAGCTCATGGAAGAAGGCGGGATCACATGCTTTCCCTGCCTCACCGGCTCAGGGCTAATCCTCTCAGGAAAGGCAAAAGCTGTGCTGCCCCATGCTTCCGCTCTACCCTTTGACCAAGAACCATGCAGAGAAGGATGAGCAGCACGGCAGACAGAAGAGCCAGCTGCCGCGCAAGGGTACTACGCCTAAGCAGGAAAAAGATAACTGCAGATCAGGCAAAGGAGTAAGGAGACCTGGGGACACACTGTGACAAGTCAGGACTCATGTATGCTTTTGAGCACCTTCCAGGTGCCAGGCATGCTGGAGGTGGGACGGAATCAACAGTAAGCAAGGCACAGTCCTGCCCTTCGACAGGTGTAAACTGGTCATCATAGCCGAGAGCACAGCGCTCTGGGGAGCACGGTGCCAGAGAATAAAGAAGGGAGACCCATTCTTCTTGGAGGGCCAAGGGGAGGTAACACTGGAGGTTCCAGCTAAAGAGTTGCATAGCTGCTTTCAGTCAGAGAAAGGAAATATCTCAATGTGAAGGAGGAGCAATGCAGAAACAGCAGTCCACAGGTCAGAGGCAAGGCCAGGGACGTGTGTGTGTGCGCGCGCGAGTGTGTGTGTGCGCGTGCATGTGTGCGTGTGTGAAGGATAATGGAAGAAAGTTAGTTGAAGCCATGAGAAGCTGTGATTGCATGAGCCTTTTAGAGGTCTACAGGGAACACAGGTGGGAAGGGGGCTGGGGAGGGGTAGAGCCCTGGGGGCAGTGCATGTGGGAGGTGGGGACGGGAAGGGGCTAGAGGACAGGTTGTGATAGTTTTATAAGGACTCAGGAAAGAGAGGAGCCCTGACATGACATGGCAGTGGTCTTGTCACCCTAAAAGCATCTGAAGCAAGCATGATCCAGGCAGAGGAGAAAAATGAATGCAAAAGGCTGAATCCTAGTAAAGGGACAAGAGGAAGCAGCAGGCAGAGGTGGTGAGTCAACCATCACAGGACGAGGATTTTTCAGCCTTAGGAGGAAGAGGAGTAAGCAGAAAACCCCAGGTGGGACTCACAATAACAATGGGACAGCCGTGGAACCTCAGCGAACTCTGGGACATTATCCAGGGAGGTGGGGAAGAGAATTTAGGGAAAACTGCTAAGTAGCCAAACCAGGAATTAGTGAGTTTGAAGCGGATCTGACAGGCCCAGGACCTCAGGCAACAAACCAGATGAGGAGGGGCGAATGGCCTGGTGTCTGTGTCCTGACCTTGCAGCTAATCAGGCAGGACCTGGAGCGCCCCCATCCCACCTTTCCTACAAACCAGGAGCAGGATGGTCAGTTCCTCTGGCAAGAAGAAAAGGAGAATCGAGCTACACAAGAAACAAAAGACTGTGTTTGGGGATATTATTCTCGGAGTATCTGGATATCTTTCCAAGTTGGAAGTTGTAGATCTCTGTATGAAAATAGCACAAAATCTCTGTGGACTGAGCTACAACCTTAGGAACGGGAAGGGAGACAAACTAAATTGTTGTGGACTATAAAAACCATACTTTCCACAATAAAGAAAGGAAGGAACCACAAACAAATACCAGCTTATAATTTCTCCATCAAATGACAGGCACACTCCACCCTGTCTAGGCAAAAGATGGCCATAAGCTGTCCCTAAGGGTCTACCTAAAATATAGTCTACTCTTGGTTGCAGATTTAATGTTCTATAAATATTTCCCCTGTTGGTACATTTGTTCAATGCTTTCAATCTCCTGTCCATGGGCGTCTGGTTAATCAGTTACTAGAAGACAGAGCATCTTGCATTCAGATTTATTTCACTTAACACCTAGAAGGTTAAGTGCTTAAGTAGTTTTATTGAATATTATGCAAATTGGAATGTTGATTTCTCACGTTACAAGCAAATTACCCCTATATTTTCAGTGTGGTTGAGTGGCTGGTGCAATGGAAAATAAAATAAAATAAAAAACTTTAACAGTTAATACTTACAGAGTCTACACTGATTTCTGTCATTAACTCATTGTACTAATTACTTGTGAAAAATATAATATACAGGAGTTTAACATCTGCCCAACTAATGGCAACAAATGTGAAGTAGCCAAGAGAATAGTATGCAGTGACTGGATTTTTGCCTTTGGTGCTAAGGATGGCATTGCCACTAACGGACATAATCTTATTTGTACTTTGCAATTTTTGTAATTCTTTATACTCTGGAATATTTTTCAAGGTAAAAGCCCTAAGCGCTTTCTGTTCATTTTTTTGAGGAATTTTAGAAAAGTAGATTAATATAATCCATTAGTACAATGGCAAAATCACCTTTATTTTCTTCTTCCCCAACTTCCCATCTTCCTGCTCCTGGACTCACTAGAGATCTGGATGCAGCAGAAGAGCCCCTGGGCTCCCTGACTAGTGTGTGGTTATTCAGCCTCCTCCCCTGTCACCCCTAAGACATGCTGTTCTGTCTTACCACCTAGTAATCTCCATAAACTTTCCTGTTCCCAATAACCATTGTTAATGTCATGTCTTTACCTGTAGAGTCCTTTCTGGAAGTCTGGGTAACGTTTGTGAAATATCAGAACTACATCTCTTCCCTTTATGTACCTTTTCTCTCTAAGATTTCTATAAGTGACAATGTGGATTTATTTCAGAAATATCTCCACTTCCACAGGCAGTGATCTTCTTAACACCCCACTGTGGTCTAAATCCCCCCAAAGTTAGCACTGTTCAGCCTTCCAGGTGGAGGACAGCCAGAGACAAAGACAAAATTTCTCATTCTAAAAGTCTTCCTTATTTTTTGTGTTTGAATATTATCTCATTTGATCGTCTGAATATAATTTCCTTTATAAATAAGATACCTGAGGCTCAGGGAGATTCAGTAATTCACCCAATCCTCACAGCTAGACAGAGGCAGAGTTGGCTAGAGGATCAAACCTTGGGCAGATGACACCGGGGTCTGCTCTGTTTGCCATGTCATGGTGTAAATCCATATCCTGAGGTGGGAACTCTGGCTCTGGTGCAGCAGTTAAAACCCTGGCAAGACCCCTCAATGCCTGTCAGCTCTTCCTGATTTGCAAAAATGACTTACGCATATCTAAAATATTTGATTGATAGGGGCTGGAGCAGTGGCTCAGCGGTTACGGCGCTTGCCTGGCATGCTCTAGGATACCAGTTCAAACCCCAGCACCATGTACACAAGGAAGTGTCAGAGCAATGAAAGCCATGTGAAAAACTAAATAATAAAATTGATTCTCTCTTTCTCTCTGTCTCATTGTCCCTCTCTCTTAAAAAATAAAATAAAATAAAACATTTGATCGATAATCTCCAAATCACATATGCACGTGCTTTGGAGGCTGCACTGAGCATTGATTGTGCCATGCAGCCCTCCCAGCCGGCGCTGCCACCCTTGCAACTAGCACCTTCTGCACATGTCTTTCCCTCCTGCCAAGACCTGCAGGCGACATCTGTGCTGCTGGTCACTCTACAGTTCTTCTGTTACAAAACACTCAACTGGCCCAATAAAAGAGGATTGAGAAGGCAGAACACTGCGCTCCATTGTGCTGGCTCTGTGTCTGCTTCATGTCCTCATCACCCAACCCTCTTTTCTGTGCGCGCTCTCTCTCTCTCTGAGCAATACAGAAATAAATATTGGCTATTTATTGGGGGTAGCCAGAAGGAGCCAGGAAATGGGCAAACCAGCACTGTCTTCCCAAGCTATTTGTAGTGTCACCCAGCTCCAGATGGCTCCACACTATTTGGGTTCTTGGTTTGGGTTTGTCACGTCTACATACTTCTTTACAGGCATTTGGTGAGAGCGTAATTGTGCATTTTATGGTTATGAACGGCACAGCTTGGCAACTCTCCGAATATTATTTCCATTTGCTGTCATGCATTATCAATCTAATTCTCCATTACACGCCATGTTTCTCATGCATTCCTCGTATAGCAAGGACAAAAAAAGGCAAGAGTCCCACAAAGATGGCAACACCAGAAGAACAGGCTAATTCTGATGGAAATTGTGGAGCTAAAGTCTCAAGTTTGGAGGCACAGATTCAAATTAATCTAAAGCGAAAAATAGTGCTAGAAGGTTTAGTTATTTTTCATCAGCACCTGGCCCTACCGTTGGCAACAGACTGCTAACCAAGAAAGAGGGGCCACGCTGCAGGGCGGGTTGAGAAGCGGTTAGATACAGGAGGACCTGAGAAGCTACATTTCACTTTAGACCCCTGAGTTTTGCAGGTTTCTAATGAAGTCTACACAGATCCATGTTGGAGTGTGGAACGATGAATTCACATGGTGGTTTGTTGCGGAGTACTCATCACGAACAGTGGGTTAAATGTAGTGTGCATTAGGTGAACAAAAAAGTATGCTGCATTGCCATGGACAACAGAAAAGAAAGGGATGCTATTGCTCTAGATGGGCGAGGTGCAAGAAGCAGCAGGGAATGTGGTTGGAGTTCAGGCTGGAGAATATGGACGTGTTAATGCTCTCAAGCACGGAAAGGAATGGCTGGAGTTTTTGTTTTTTTTTTTTTTTTTTTTTTTTTTTTAGAGAGGGACAGCGAGAGAGAGAGAGAGAAAGAGAGAATCAATTTTATTTGGTCCTTCATGTAGCCTTCGCTGCTCCTACACTTTGTTGTGTACGTGGTGCTGGGGTTCGAACCTGTGTCCTCGCACATGCCAGGCAAGCGCTGTAACCGCTGAGCCACTGCTCCAGCCCTGGAGCTCCACTTTTAAAATAAAAAAACAAAACCAGAAAGCACCACATACAAAAAGGATTGTGCTGTCTAGCAAGCTAGGTCCTTCAGGTAACATCTCTGAATTAGCAGCCTTGTGTGGCTGCAGGGAGGTTACTCATTCAGTCCGGAGCAAACCACCAGCTCATCTCTCCTTGATTCTTTGGCAGTATTAAGAACACTAAATTGAACCTGATCCCCCATATTCCTCAATTACTTTCCAATAACCATTGCTTTTATGCTTAGCAGTAATTTCCATCTTCAAAAAGAAAGGTATTTTTCTGTGTGTGTGGTGTGAGTGTGTGTGTGGAGAGGATACTCAATTTCCCACAACACAATTAAGAATTGAAAACACCACACACTCCTCAGCCTCAGTGCAATTCACTAAACAGTAGCAACAGCTCCGATCATCATCTCTAGGAGGTGAGAGGCACTCAGGATCCATGTCTAGGACAATGCTACTAGTGGAGGAGCTAGCCACCCTCAACGTCAGGGTGGGTCCACATTACTCCTTGGAAGAGAAAGACATGCTGATCCCATGGGACAGAGGACTGGGTGGCTGCTGATGGTTTAGGGAACTCAAAGGAAATTGCTGTGGAGAGAGTTTTCGATAAGCTGGATTTATGCTGATTCATAAAACTTCTCAGAGAGGACAGCAGTGGGGCCATCTGGACTTTGTGTGCAATAGTGACTCTGGAGCACAAGAGTTACAGGAACCACTATACCCACTCTTGAGATGAACCACGCTGGGGACAGCAAAAAATACAAACAGGAAAATACTACCAATGTTCTTCAGTCTAATTTCAGTTACAATGAACACTATGAGGGAAAAATACTCAAATTCTGCCCTTCCCCAGCAGGTCAGATTTTCAGTAGCCACTTTTCCCAAATTTCCTAACACTCTTTGCTTTTGCTTACAATAGGAAAAGTTTGTGTAACTGCACGCCCTATCCAGCTGATGGAATGACTCCTTCTCTGGCTTTTCTCAATACAATTATCTCCCTTTCCAGAGACATCCAGTATTTTCTTTTGTTCTTTTCATGACATTTGCAGAGAGCAGAGGGCAGCACAGAATTAGATGTGAGCAAGGTAGAGGGAGAAATGGACGAACACAGGAGGACCCTGTGGAGGCCAAAAGGCAATGTGGGTTTGAGTTAGCTGAGGGGTCTGACAAGGTAAGGGAGCCCCCTCTTGCTCCTTTAGGTGAAGAGGAATATAGCCTTTAGGATTTAGACTGAATAATCGTTGGAAGATCATCATCATATTGCCCTCCCATGAGGTTCCAAAAATCACTTCTAGTTGAGATGCTAGACCATTTCACAACAAAAACCTAAAAAGAGACTTTCTACCAAGATTTTACTAACACATCAGGTAATATCCAAAAAGGAAAGGATAAGAATTAAAGTCAGTAGTGAAGCTGGATTTCGACATTCTGATACTGTGCATAATGTTTAAAATAATTTTCACAAACTAGTTAGCTGTTAGCATGCTTATTTCTCACTTAGACTTATTTTATTAGAATTTCTCCAGAAACTATATTACTCCTTTATTTTTGAAGATTTATTTACTTATGCAAAACTATCTAAGAACAAAGGTTGAGAGTGTAAATTACCCCATCACATTTTCAGTTATCAGGTTAAACGCAAGAAGGGATAAGTATGTATTTCTAAGGGATAAGTATATGGCTTGTAGGATACATGTGAACAGAACTATAAGCATTCTACACACGCACACACACACACACATACACTCCAACATAATCCATGTGAGCACAAGTAGTATTTTTTGTAGTAAAGTCAGTAGTGATCTTTGAAGGAGGTCTCACCTCCATCCCACTTAAATACTAAAATAGCCTAGCACATTTCCTCAATAGATTTATTGACTTTATTACTTCTTGATCACAAAGTAATCATTTTTTTCCATCCGGTTATCAAGATTGATTCAAGAGTGCTTTCTTGCATAACTCTTGCATATCTATTCCACAAACCTTTTTCTCAAGTTCCAGCACCCAAGCAAGAACTCATTTCCTATCTTTTTTTTCCTTTGACCTCAGGCAGTAATTTTGCTGTGACAATTAAAATGACACTGTATACATCTGGGATGCAGTTCTCCTGGATTAGGAAGCCATCAACTCACTGAACCTCAAGGGGTCTCAGTTTCCCCAATGAGAAGATCATACTAATGGCACTAGCCACCTGCCAGGCTATCAGGGGACTTGACAACAAGGGTGTCTACAAATTACAAAAAGGTTCTGGGGCATAAATAACAAGTCTTATTAATAAAAATAGTTCAGGACAGATGCCAAAAAAGAATATAGCAATAGCAGTGCAAGTCATGCTTGATCAGAACAAAAGAGGGTGGAGAGAGTTTTACAATTCTCATGCCTAGTAAAATTGTTCCCCTTTCATGCAAGGAGAGGTTTGGGATTTTTTTTGTTTGTTTGCTTTTGTTTTGTCTTTTGTAGAAGGTCACAAACAACTTTGCACACGTCAGCCATTACTTCTTTTCAAGTGAGGTTGGATACAACTTTTTATTCATTGGCTGGACAATATAACATTGGTTTCAAAGCAAGTTCAAATATTGCCCCCAATTAAGTTAATTGTATCTACGTAACCTCTAAGGATTAAATGGATTCTAATCTAATTGCCGCAGGACCCTCATTCTTCTTGTGCTTTGGACAAGCACAAACTTCATTGGCAGCAGAATGGATCCCTCAGCCAACAGAAGACAATGTCCAAGTTGGCTCATCTCCTGATACTCGAGGTTGCAAGAGACAAGTAACACTTTGAGAATCAAAACCAGATTTCTGCTGATCTGAGGCGTTGATCTTTTAGGTCCAAACACTCTGAATGGGCTTGATTCAATTTAAAGACCAGAAACAAAACACCCCTTCCTATATACCCTGCTCCACCCAAAAGCAATTGGCTGCGCATATTGGGGATGACATACATAGCTAAATTCTGTGAAGTCTAAGGGACAGGTTACTGCATCCAACATTCAGTGGTGGCTGCCCTGCATGAAGTCAGCAGTTTGTCCTGAGCTCTCTGACTGGTGCTTTCCTACACATCAATCACAGGTATGGAAAAGGAGGAGACTTAGGGATGCTGAGGTGAAAGAGGGTAAGGAGCAGCTGAACATTCAATTAGGTAAACGCAGATGTCAATCCAAATTTGAATGTGGACCAGCTCAGATTTAGAAATGCGCCTATGTGGATTTTCTGAGCATCCCTCTCATCAGAATCTGTGAGGATTCAAAGTGAAATTAGCCTAAACCCTCAGCCGCTGAAGCCTGTGTTGGGATGTTCCATTCACAGGGGAGGCAGAGCCTCATCCATTCATGGTGGGGTCAGGCAGTCCTTTAAGGCATTGGAGTTGTCTCAGCAAGCTGTGCTTCCCAGGGGGTTGGCATGGCTGCATCATTCAGAAGGAGGGTTTCTATTAAGGAGCTACCGCCAAAGCTATTATTAGAACAGCCATCCCTTGGAAATTTTGCAGAATTTGTCTGAATTCACTGAGTTATTCTGCTACAAGACACAAGAGAAAGGCACTAGCACCGGGTTGCCGGTTACACACAGGCAGCCCCCACAGCTTTCAAAGCGCAAGACTGGGTAATCGTTTCTGAATTCAATGTGCACCCACATCTGGGCAGCTGCCTACAATACATTAGTACTGGCACGAGCCATTTCTGAATGAACAGGTACTAAAAGGGGATTCCCGCCTGTTCTCCTCCCCTTCCCAGCTCACGGTTTTCTCTGCATCAAACTTGCTGCAGCCATCTGGAATGGAAAAGGGTAGTCCATCTTAGCAATCTCCATCTCCGGCAGTACAGGCTCAGCTGCCAGCCTCCTGCCACCTTGTCTAAAGCGCTGCCCCCAGACGGCAGGAGTCCCCTGTCAAATCCAGCAAATGTGTGCTTTAAAAAAAATAAAAAATCCCACCCACATCTGCTCACAGCAATGTCTTTTCCTTTCTCCCCGGGTAAATTCAGATCGTGTGCGACTGCGGTGCCAAAGGAAAGTGTAAGTGTAGGGGGAAGGGTAGCAGAAGGGAGTATAGTAGGTGCCCCACGTGGAGCTTGCATTTTAAAAATGTAACGTACGCGAAATAAAAGACTCTAAGCCTCCAGTAAAGAAGTGGCGCGTCCCTGTGGCCCAGCCCAGCATGAAAAAATGGAAAGAGAAGTGCTGCATAATCAATCGCCCCCCTGCCATCGCGACTGGGAAACAAAGACACATTACCTTTTATTTTTTGCGCTTCCAAGGGAGCCGAGGAACTTCGGGTCGGAAGCCGCTGATCCACCGAAACGGGCGTCCCATTCGCCCCGGGGCGCAGGCCCGTGGCCTACCAGGCGGCCTCCGCGCCGGGCGCCGCCTCCTCCTCCTCCTCCGCGGCGCCCGCAGTCGCCCCGCGGGTGCTGGCGCGCCCGGTCCCCGCCCCCGCCGCCACCCCAGCGCCCGCCGCCGCCCGCCGCTGGCCCTCCGTCAGCCCATCGCCCGCTCGCGCCTCTCACGCCGAGCCTGGCCGCGCGCCAGGGCGCACCGCCGCCCGCCCGCCCCTCGCCCCAACCGCCGCATGCTGCCCCGCGCGCCGGGCCGGAGGCCGGCGGGCCGCCAGGTCGTGCGCAAAGCAGGGACCGCGCCCGCCGCAGGGCCGCCCAGCGCAGCCCGATCCCGGGACAACAATGAGCGCCCCAGCGCCCGCGCCCTGCCAAGCCGGGGACGCCCAAGTCTTCCCCGAGCTGGCTCGGCCACCCAGCTCCTCTCCGCTGCACCCGCAGGCGAGACAAAGTTAGCTCCTGACCAGAAAGGCTGCGCGCACCCTAAGCGCGTGGGGTTGCGGAGGACGCCGAGCCCCAGCCCGAGGCCCCCTCCCCCACGGCCCACCGAAATCCGCCGTGTGGGGCCCGCGCCTACCCTGCCAGCCCGAAGAAGGCGGCTCCCTTGGCTGAAGGCGCAGCTCTGACCCCTGGATCTAATCCAATTGTCTTGAATGTTTAATCTCCCCTCAACTCTTTGGTAATGGAAGTTGCTGAAAGAGAACCTAGGCATGGAGCTATTGTCAAGGATTCGCGACAGGCCCTAGAAAGGGAGACTTGCATTTCAAGAGACCCGGGGGAGGGAAATGGCTGGCACGTTCTCTTCCCAGAAAAAGAGAGAATGAACTCTGACTAGATCCCCATCAAGAACAAGAACTCAATTCACACTGTGTGTCCAAATGCTTATTGCTTAAGGAGCTCAATTTGCTTTAGACACTTTTTTTTCATGAATTGTCAAAATACAGCTTGATAAAAGGGAAAGGAAGCACCCAAGTACCCACTTAGCAAAAAGCCGACCTGTATCAGGGGTGAAATCTTTCCTAAAACCCCTCTGGTCTCTTGAATTCCCAGCATGCGCCCAATCCACCATTCAGCCTAGTAGTGGTGGGTTTTTCCACCCATCATAGGGGAAGGAGACACTGGTAGGTCTACTGCCTTTACACTCAGGACGTGGGCCAACAGTGAAGACTTAGAAACTATTGTGAAAAGAAATCTCTCACATCCTAACTTCTGAATGGATAGAAAGTAACTCTTCCAGACGCTCTTGTATTCTTTTCTAAATGTGACTTGCCGGAATGCCTGACAGGTCAAGGGTCTCCAAACCAATAAAAGAGAAACTGCACTGTTACTGTTGGAGAAAAAGTTGGACACCAGCATTGAGAGCTGATCTTATTTCAGGCTGTTATGATCTCACACTCAAGCCTGGGGACTTGACTCAATGATCTAAATCTGATTAATGGGAAGCTAAGTTTGAATCAGATTTTTCCATACTTTTGGAGTCCTTGAGAATTGTTCTAATGCAAAGCCTGATTCTTTCACAATGTAATTGAAGCCCATCTCCTTGTATTCTGGGATGCTCAGAGGGAATATTATTTCTTTTTTCTTTTTCTTTTTACTTTTGGTGCTGGAGAATGAACCCAGAGCCTAACACATGCTAAATGGAAATATTATTTCCTTGGAAGCAGACTGTTTCCAGTTCTGATTTATTTTGATTATAACGCTGAGGAAATGTCCAGACCTATAATCTTTCTCCAATATTTAGTTCCTATCTTTAGGGGAGTTGGATTCCATCTACATCTACCTGGGACTTGGCTGTTGGAGTTTTCCATTTGTTACGATCTGTCCCTTCAGCAGTTGCTCTGTTCAGGTTCCCTCTTGTAACAAACAACACTTACCCTGAAGCCAGAAATGGATAGAAGTCTCTCATCTCTTTCCTTTCTCTCATTCTTTACACTAATTGAGCAATAAATTTAAACTCAAAGATCCCTCTTCACAGTTTCTGGAAAGCAGCTGCTTATCTGACTTACTTGAATGGTGCCTGGTCATGAACGAGTACTGGCTGTCCCCAACCTTCGGCAGCCCACATCACCTTTCATGCACAACATCAGCAGCCCCGTGAACAGCTCCCATATCATCTCCCACAAGCATGCTCCACACTAGTTGGACCAAGTCTTCTAAAACTTAGATCAGATCCTATAATTTCTATGCTTAAAGCGCTAGTGGGGCTTCCCTGGCCCTTAGCAATACGGGATACACTCCTTTCAGTGGGCTCCAGGACCAGGCCCCCCTGACCCATCAGCCTTACTTTTTGCTACCTGACCCACCAGGGTCTCTACTTTCCTCTACACTCCAGCTACATGATCCTCTTCCAGTCCTCCAGGTCCCCATTTATTCCAGGTACTCATTCATCCCCTTGCCGCCCAGCCAGCAGGACTTTAGAAACCACTTGGGTCATGTCATGGCTCTGCTTTAAGTCTGTGGTGGTTTCTTATTGCTCTCGACCATCATTTCTGTCTTCACATATTATTGCTTCCCTTGCACCCCCTCTGCTCTCTCATATATGCTGTCTTGTCCTTGAACCACTCTTGCCCTCTTTTGGCTTTCACATTTCCTGGTTCTCCTGCTCAAACGGCCGGTCCACTCTGCCCACCCCATGCACATGTGGCTGGATCCTTGTCATCCCTCCAGGTCTCCGCTCACAGATTGCCTCCTGGATGACCTTCCCTGAGCAGTGGCCTCCTTCAGTTGCTCTTGGCAGCAGCATCTGGTTCACATCCCTCCTAGCCAGACTCCAGAATGTGCCATCTTGAAATATGCTCCTCTTATTTCTTTGACATATTTTGAAATGGCAATTCAGGGAAACTGCAGAGGGCTGAAAAGCTGCCCACTTGTAAAAGAAATTCACATTTGTCTGCATGAGTGGGATGGACAGCAGCTGCCATGGGAGGCTTTGTTGCTAAGACTCCCTTACCTGCCTAGAAATAACAGGAAAAAAAGAGAGCAGGGATCTCTCCCTGTGCAGACCTCTACCCTAGGTTGCCATCTATTCTATTCTAATCTAATCTAATCTAATCTATTCCATTCCATTCCATTCCATTCCATTCCATTCTATTCTGTTCTATTCTATTTGATGGACTGCTACTTGAGACCTAATATGCAGCCCTGGTTTACTTTGCCCTGCCCTCCTATAAAGTGTAGCATCTCCCTCCAGAAACCCCAAATTCCTTTCCATGCAATAGCCAGCTTCCTTTGAATTTCACACTATATGATTGTGTCTCCTGTGTTTGGGTGCAAAATAAAATTTGCATTTTTTCCTGATAATCTATTGTCAGTTTTTTAGACTAAAATTATCTAAGCTTGCAGGGAAGAGAAAAAAATTAAACTTTCTCTACACATTGAACAATGATTGGTGTTCACGGCTCTGTGTTAAAAATACAAATCAATGCCAGGTTGCTTGGATTTGAATCTTGCCTATCTGTTACCCACTAACTGTTCAACTTAAGGCAAGTTTCTTAAATTCTTTGAGCCTTTGTTTTTCCTCTAGAAAATGGGGATAGTAGTACTGCCTACTTCCCAGGATTATTAGGAGGATTAAATAAATCTGTGTATCTAAAGTGTTTAGGACCTAGCAATTTAAGCGTAAGCTCTATGATGATCTTTATGTGTCTTATTCTCACTTACTTCCTAACGGCTAGACTAGACACCTGGTATAAGTTCTCTTTACCCCTAAGCCTTTTTGTTCTTGTGGCATGGATTGGAAATGGATAATAATATGGAAAGAAAACTGTATTTGAAATTTTTGAAGTACTAAGAGAGATAGACCATGGTTAAAATTAATAAATGTAGCCAGGTATGTTGTAATCCAGTGGCTTGGGAGGCTGAGGCAGGAGGATCACAAGTTCAAAGCCAGCCTTAGCAAGTTAGCAAGGCCCTAAGCAACTTCGACCTCGTCTCAAAATCAAAAATAAAAAGGACTGGAGATGTAGCTACTTGATTGAGCGTCCCTGGGTTCAATACCTGGTACAAAAGAAAAAAAAAATAACAAAACAACATTCAAACTAGAGTTAACTGAAAGTTAATAAAAGCATGAAAAATCCTCTGTTTCACCTATGGTTAGGTTATCCTTGGAGTTGACAGATGAAAATCTTTGCCAGTCAAAACTCTGTAATGGTCAGTTCCCTAAAGAGGAGCAAATTCCAGCAGTTGGATCTGGGCACTTCCTTGCACAGCAATCTTTAAAATGGGCCAGCTAATAATATTTATCTCCAGTCTTAGGAGAAATATGGGTTCAACACATTTTAATATTTCCAAAGCCACATACCGGATAATAATAGCGGGGACCTGGGGGTGTAGCTCAGAGTTGGAACAAGTAGTTAGAGCATGTGACAACCTGGGTTCAATCCCCAGCACCAAAAATAAACTAAAAATAAATAGCTAACGTTACTATTAGAGCTGTACCAGGCACAGTGCCAAGAACTTTCCAAACATGAGTTAATTCAATCATCACAGGATTCTTGTGAGGCGGAAACTGCTTTATCCCTCTTCTATAGATAAGGAAGGAGGGGCTTTAAAAGATGGAGCAACGAGCTTGGAGGGCCTGGGTTAATCAAATCCAGATGAGACCTGGAGGTGCGACCAGTCACACTGGACCGCTACCTATACACACGTGAAATATATTGGCAATCACAGATCTACTTTATGGACACTATTAATTATAGTTTGAACCTCGGCTAAAGTTGGCTGGCACCTGGCAGTTCACGGGCTCACAGTTCCTAAGTGCACATATGGTTACAGCATTACGTTCCAGTTTCAGCATTTCTAGAGAATAACCCTGGCCCCTCTTCTTTCATATTTCATCCAGGTTTCAAGGATGGAGAAAGACCCCTCTGGGGCAGGTTAAAGTGCTTGGTGAGCTTCGAGTGAACCCATTATATATTTTTTATACCCGATCCTTTTTTCTTCTCACTTCCAGGTCAATTAAAGGCCAATTCTGAACCACTTGAATCTAAAAGAAAGAATTCCATCTCCTCTCATGGCCTGCGATCAAGTGCTTAAAATGCTGGTCCCTGGGGTACATGAAGAATTATCTAATAGCTGTTTTATTTCACTATCTTTTAAAAAAATAGTGATGTCAGTTTTAATAGCTATGTTTTATAATCCTGTGTTCTCATGACATTAGATAGATGCTTATTATTTTTTCCTGAGAATCAGAGTTTAGCCAGCCTCAACTCATGGCAACAAAAATCCAGGGCAAGTCTTTCTGAAACACAGACAAGAATCAATCAAAATATCGTGAGCTAATTAATGTAACTTCAAGCCTGAGGGAGCAGCTGTATTACAGTGACTACCACGGTATAAAATTGTTTAACACTAGAAGGACATTCAAGTACCTTAGGTTAGCTTTCTAACCAAATGCTTTCTGTTTAGCTACAAAGAAAAAAATGCATGTGTGTGTGTGTGTGTGTGTGCGTGTGTGTGTGTGTGTACATAGTTCACACTTATCCAATGCCAAGAATTGATTATGTGTTTTACATATAATAATTCAACCTTCTCAACATCCCTATGAGATGGGCACAATTGTTAGGCCTCTTTATAGGCAAGGGAATTAAGGCACAGAGAGCAGATTGGAAAGCCATTTCGGGTCCTACAGAGGGTAAATGGGCCACAGTAATTACCAGACTTGGGCAGTCTGATCCAAAGTTGGTATTCTTACTGCTCACTTTTGTCACCTTTCAGTGACCAAGTCTTTGGAAGTGCTGTATCCCTCATAGTACTTTTCCTGGTGCCCGTCAGTGAGAAGTCGATAGCTGTTGATTGGCCCGTGGTCTCACTATAACAGGCAGTAAAGGCACACATATTTATGAAATTGAGTGGAAAAGATTTTCAGAAAATATTCCTTTTTCAGTTGTAACTTCTAATATTTTGTAGGTGCTATCAGTCAATCAAACTTTAAGGTAAGCAGTAAGAAAAGTGCTGAGAGCATGGGTCAGAGGCAGAAGCAGGCGCCCCAGGGATTCAGAGACAGCATGCCCTGGCCCCAGCGGAGAAAGGAAAGTCAAGCTCTCAGAGTTAAGGTAGGGCTGGAAACTGCCATCAAGTGTCACTTGGAAAGTGATGGCTTCTCCTGCCACCGGTAAAAATCAGACTGTATTTAAAATAGTGGATCACTTGTTAATAAAGAATCACGTGAGTTCAGGTTAGCAAAATCCTAGGATTCAGACTTCACCAAATGGGGAGACATTGAGGGTGATCTGTTGAGATAGGCGCACAAGAGAACGTGAAAAGGGATCATTAGGTGGAAAGTAACAGAGGCTGGATATTCCTATATAGGGGAAGCTGTAAAACCTATGGACACTGATGAAATCATTTAGGCAAAAATTTTGCGAGAGAAAGCGGAGCGCTCAGGCCCTAGCTGTAAGGCAATGCGTCTCAGACTCAAGCCAATGGAATAATCACATGAAAAACGAGATTCCTGGGGCTCACTCCATCCTTATGCACAACCTCGGAGATTCTAGTTTCCAGGTCAAGGTCAGGTTGCAGTGATGTGCAACTATAACAAGTCCCAAAGATACTGACACTGCTGGTTGGTTTGGGCCTTAATCAGCACCACCACTTTTCACTCGGTTTCTGGTGCCCTGGTATTTCTAGGCTCATGTTAGCCTCAGGACCTTTGCACTTCCCCCTGCTTAGAATGCAGCTCCCTGGATATCAGCAGGAATCAAGCCACCATCGTTTTTAGGTTCCTACGTAAATATCATTTTATTAGTTAGGTTTCATTTTTAACCAAGATTTTTCTTCTCCCACCCACCCCTGTTGGAGATTGAACCCAGGGCTTGTGCACATGCTCAGTAGGTGTCTACATCTATCACTGAGCTACAGAGCTATGCCTGCTGCCCCCAACTACTTTTCTTAAAAATAAAAACTTCCCACTCACTCTCCTGCAGCTACCTGTTTCCCTAACCATTTCCTTGCTTTATTTTTCTCCATTGTTCATATCACTTTCTAACAAACTGTCCAGTTTGTTTACTTAGGTGTTTTGACTGTTATCTGACCCTCTACATGAGCTGGGCTTTGTGCCTATCTTGTGTCTTGCTCAGTCTCCTGATCCTACAACAGACCTTGGCACATAGTAAATGTGCAATAAGCATTTATCGAATGGGTGGATAAAAGCATTGAAGGGAGCGTTGCGGTTTTAAGAATTTACTTCTGATGGAAACGTATTCTCACTGGTTAAAATGAAATGTGGCCATGTTGCTCTGCTTCTGAAAAGTGCCTCTCACACCCTGGTGAAGCCAAAGCTCGTTGGCATATATTCAACCAGGCACTGGCTGGGGCAGGGAGGTGGCAATAGACAGACTTGGGGAGGCCATGCAGCTGCCCAGTTCATTCCTAAGAGATGCCTTACGGTTTCACATCACTGTTCCTCTGTTGACAGCCTGGAGGCAGAGGGGGATTACCTGCCTGTTCATCCTCCCCGGATACCCCCAGCCACCGAGCAGCTCCTGGAAGTCCCTGCTGCACCTTCTCTCCCCTCCCAACACTGAGCTGACTCCTACTCACTCCTCGAAGCCAGAGCCGAAGCCCCATTCTCCAGAGCCTTTCCCTGAGCTCCCCTCCCGGGCTCTCAGTGGCCTGGGGGCATCTCTACCTTTAGCTCCTATCACAGCCATCTTCACGCGTCTAAGTGCAGAGACAATTCTTGAAGGGCAGGAAACACAGCCAATGCATTGTTTTTATTTTAAGAGTGTTATTGTATTCCAGGTCCTCAAAATGGTTTGCTCTGTATGTACATAGTGAGTTTAATTTTGCTTTATCACTTTGTTTTGGCCAAGCACTGTGATCATTTTTATAATGAGACCCAAATGATTTTTTATAATTAAATCCATTCAAGCTAAAGAGAGAGAGAGAGAAAGAGAGAGAGAGAGAGAGAAGAGGCCAGGGTGGTAGAAAACAGCCTCTCACCAGTGTTTCTGTGCAATTCCTTATTGTTGTTTTAATAACAGCAGGCTGAGTTATAGTTCATCTGAAATTGCAGAGGGGTTCTAGTCTCATAAATGAACCGGGACTGGGTGCATCACTGTAATGCCCACACTGGGTGTACTTTTCCAAGAAAATCTGAGATGCCCTAAAGATTCCTAACAGTGTTTTGTGGATCTAATAAAAACTCTTCATGATCAAGCAGGTGTAATTTATTTTTTTGTTTTTGGCTTTTGATAGCATTGGGGAGAGACCCAGGACTGTGCACTTGATTAGGAAGCACTCTACCACTGAGCTACATCCCCAGCCCATAATTTCAATCTTGAAATGGACTTCCTTCCGTCTCTCCTTGGTCTCTTTCCTTAGTGAACCCGAAGTTATTTTGATTTTTGCTTTTCAGAAATCTAAAGTTCTTCCATTGTCTACATTTTCTAAACTCAGTGTGGTCTTGGAAAGGTCTTCACGGGTCTTTTCTCAGAAAAAGAAATTGAGCTCTCAGTGGAAGAGGAAATACCCAGTGGAGAGAAAGGAAAGTACCTTCCAAACCTTCAAAAAAGGCCTCCTGCTCTCTTTCCAAAGAAAATTCCCTTGGAAATGCTTATAACCTAAACTGTGATCTGCTATCAGTAATAAGGATGATGATAACAATTATTTATTGAGCTGTGTGACGCACACTGTGTGCATTGCCTACCATCTTAGCAGCAACACTGCACAGTAGGTATTATTAGTTATCATTGTATAGGTCTGGAAATCTAGGCCCAGAAACACGTAGTAACTTGCCAGAAGTCTACAGCTGGAAAGAGGTAGATTTGAATCCATGTCTGTCCCCAAGACCTCCAGAATGTGTCCTTTACCCTGTGTCAGCTCAGTGTTGACAAAGGGGCAGTAAAGGACACATTGAGAAGAGTGTCAGGACTGGGGTAGAATAGCATGGAGGGGGACCCTCGGGGAAGGGACTGGCAGTGGAAGTATCAGAGACAATGTTCCGCTGCATAATGTTTGTGCTGACAGCAGCCACAGCTGGCTTGGGAACCAGCTCTCTGCAGATCCTTGGAGGTGTTCTGGAGCAACAGGGCCAAGTTTAATAGCAGGCGGTAGGCTGAGCCACTGCTGGCCCCCAGTTTGCGACTCTGGTGTACATCTTGGTATGTACTTCTAAAACAGTTAAATACAGGTTGTCTTACTTGTTAGCATACTTCCAGTGGCTGTCACAGTCACATCTCTGAATCTTCTGGCAGGGACTTCCTAATCTGTCTACACAGCAGGCTGAAACTGGTGATGTAACCTACTTTCCTGCCCAAAGATGCAGAGAGTGATGCTACAGTGGTTACGAGTGCAGGCTTGGGTACAAGACTACTATACTAGGTTGAACCACAGAACAACTACTTGCGAGTTGTATAAGCTTAGACTAACAAGTTCTAAACTTAGTCTCAGTTTCCTGATAGTCTTGCTAAAGGAATTACACTGTGTAATATACACAGAGGGAATTTTTTTTTGACCCAGAGCATGTGTTCAATAAAATATATGCTAATAGTATTCTTATTTGCGTATCTGTGTCACCCAAGGACATGGAATCTAGCAGCATTTGCCTTTCTACAATATACTTGTGTTCACCATAGTAGAGCCTCGGCTTAAGTCCTATATGTGAGTGTTGTGAACTCTAATGAGATCCCATGTGAGTTAAGTCCTGTAAATAAATCATAGAAAAATATCTTTGGCCTAAATAATCATGCCCACAATTCCATCCCTTTCTTCTGAGTGCATTATGGGCTTGCTTCTGTAGAGAGTGTTCATCCAGCTCGTCTGTGACTAACTTAGAAGAAAAACCCATTTAAGTGGCTCATGACTGCATTCAGAATCGGGGGTGCACTGTTTGCTTCGACAGATGCCCCTGGGAATGATGATCAGTCACGGAAAGGTACTGGCTCTGAACTTCAGCATTTAGCCCTGACGCGTAACTGTACCTGCCCTCAGATGTGTAGGACACCATCCCCACACCCATACATGAATCCTAGTTTCCTCTGTCTGCTCAGATACTTGCACCTAGGTCTCGTGGCAAGCCAGCATCAGCAGCACGATGAGGAACTCACTACTGCAGGAAGTAACCTATGCGCATGCAAAGTCCGAGACAGAAAGGTTTCTGAGCTCATGCTGCAGGTGACAGCTGTCGGTGAACAGTGCCCGGCCCTTAGAAAGGGAAGCTGGCATCCCACAAATTTGAAACAAAAGCAGTGTAGAGCCCCAGGGTTTTATTGGATCAGGACTAAATTTTATTTTACATAAGAATAAGCTTCTAGAGAAAAAACGAGGCTGTGAGTCTGCTCAGTCTTAGTTCAGGTGGTTCCAGATCAGAGGCAACGAAATCCTATCCCATTTGTTTTCATCAGGCTGGTGGTATCCACACTTTGGTGTTGTTCATTATTCCCAGTAGTTCTCTGAGGGTCAAGGGCTCCTATCATCATCACCCAACAGATGAGGAAGTGGCACTCCCAGGGAATTTATAGGACATTCAGAATGAGAATAGATGGCTTCCCTCTCCAAGTATGAACACTTAAAATTCGGTTTAATTTTGACTTCATTTTTTAAAATGTTTAAAATAATGAGATTTTCAAGCATTCAGAAAAAACACAAGAGACTCTATTAGGCTTTTAATATTGCTACCATTAATGGTAAACACTTTGCTTTATTTGCTTTAGATGAGAAAGAGAGAGAGAGAGAGAGAGAGAGAAAGAGAGAGAGAGATCACTAAAACCACACCTCTCATCCTTTCTACTTTCCTCCCCAGAAGTTGGCACTCTCTTGATATTGGTATATATCATATTTACTTTTGCTCTTTGACTACATATGAATAGAGTCATAAACAATAAATACTGTTTTGAGTGTTTTTAAACCAGATCAGATTTATCTTTTCCCAGTTTACTTTCATTCAACGTAATATTTTTGAGCTTTATCAATATGGGTATATTTGGATTTAGTTCATTCATTGGATGCCAAATTGGATTGCAAATAAACCAGAAATTATTCATCCATTCTCCTATTGAGAGCCAAATTCTTCCAAGTTCTCACTGCACACACAGCCAAGGCCTTTGTTCCCTTGGCCTCCTCTGTACCTATTCACCCAACAACCTTCTCACCATGTACCTTAATTGGCTCCCTTGTTCTTTTAGGTTTTTACTTGGCTGTTTTTAGGAATGCCAGATTAAATATGAGACACCCCGTTAAGCTAGAATTTCAGATAGGAAACAAATAAATATATTAAACATAATATGCCTCACATATTGTATGGGATATACATATACTAACAAAAAATCCATTGATTTTATAAAATTTAGGTGGGAGCCTTATATTTTATTTGCTAAATCTAATTCTAATCACTACATTTGCACTGAGACAATCCCTGTATAACTTATTTAAATTTTTTACTTCTTCTTCATTAGTATTAATCTTTTTCTCTTTTATTTTTCTTCATAGCATTATCATTAATTTATTATCAGTACATTTTTCTTACTTTGTTGATTTTCTGCCTTCCTTCCCTAGAATGCGAATCCTTTGAAGGCAAGGGTCTTGTTTTCTTTGTCCCCTGTACCCATAATCCCCGGAGTACTGTGTGAGACACAGTAGGTGATCAATAAATACTGGCTGATGACTGAATAGATGAATGAAAGAATGGGATGACCATCATCTCATATGTATCTTTTGTACTGTTTTAGAGTAAAAGCTTGGAATGGAATTCCTTTTTGTTGGGTATGTGTCTTGCCAATTCATAGTTTGAAATGATTGCACTAATTTCTATTTCTATCAGCAACTTCTAAAGATCCCTATGCCCCCACATCCACAGTTTCTTTCTTTCTTTGCCTTTGAAAATGTAATAATTTTAATCTTTGAAGCAACAGTTGAAAACAGCATGAAAACACAAGAAAACTACTTGTAAACTACTGCTAATGGTTTCCTAATAGACAGTAATTGTTAATCCAAAAGTGTGGGATGTTCTTAGACATTTATTTAAAAGATGGGCTAATTATTAGGGATATGCAAACACTCTGAAGCCTCATGCATAAGAAAACAAAAGTTGTACAAACCCATCATTGTCACTTAAAAGACCATTGTGAAATCTTGAGGAAAATCCACTTATTGATTGATTTATTTTTGCAAAGGAAATCCTGACTAAGAGCAATAAAATGAAAACAGATACACTGTATGACAGAACGTAAGATCAGTTTCAGGGCTGGGGGTGTGACTCAATGATAGAAGACTTGGTGAACATTCGTGAGGCCCTGGGTTTCATCCCCAGCACCACAGAAAATAAAAAATAAAAGAGTAAAAAAAAAAATAAAGAAAAAAGATCAACTTCAGCATTATCAAAAGCATGGAACTCAAGTCAAAAGAGAAAATTTGTAAAGTCCTTTGTTATAGATTTATAGATACAGTCAATCTCTGTTACGTCCAAAAGAGAAACACAAGCTATAATAGTATATATAACAAAAAGCTCTGTGATCAAAGAGTAGAACAAAATGACACATTTTAATGGTTCTTCATACACTCTTGAATAGTCCTGAAATAGATTGAGGGGCATTAAAAAAGTGTCCACAATTCTCCATTCTTCCCTGCATGTCTGCCTTTGTAATGTAGCCATAAAGTGACATGTAGAAATAAAGTCTATTTTCCTCTTGCCTTGAATGTGGACTTGCCTTGGCCAGTAAAAGACAGAAGTAACAAAATGCCAGTTCAAAACTAGGCCTCGAAAGATCCGCTATGTTTCTGTCTGCTCTCCGGGAACACCATCGAGTTGCCTTGTGAATGTGCCCAGATATGCCTGCTGGAAGATGCGAGATCAAATGCACCAAAATAGAGTCCACCTGGTTGTCCCAGCTGAGACTGAGAGAGGCAAGAAAGCCCAGCCAAGATCAGCACAGCTGCCACCTCGACTTGCGGTGGATGACAGAGACCAGAAGGACTGTCTTGCTGAGCCCAGACTAAATTTCCAACTTGCATGATCGTAAGCTAAATAAATGCTAACTCTTTTAGGCCACCACCTTCTGCAATGATTTGTTACACAGCACCGGTTTACTGGGATGAAGGCTAACGTAGTTCTTCCTCCTACAGAAGATATAGCTATTAATTTCTTCTCTTTCTTTATTTTGCTATATTTATATCAACAGAACTGGTGAATATATCTTGATCTGCAAAGAGCATGATGGAAAAATGACAGTTGAATTTCTTCTCAGTAAAAGGTGCAAGTGTTTTATTGAGCAATGTGTCATCTGGAGCCAATAAAGAATCATGTGCACAGCTGGGTACCCATCTATGACAGATGCACAGCTGTATCAACCTGGGTATGCACCAGCAACTACTGCATCATTTGCCAAGACAATCAGACTCATAGGCCTCTGGGACAGTCATGAAAAAAAATGGAATGGTTTAAAAACTTGTTTTTTTAAGGAAATAAGTAAAAATGAAGATTTCCTCTGAAATTCAACTTTTAAAAAATAGCATTCTAAATATATTCTTTCCAGGGCAAGTGCCAGTTGGACTTCTTAAATTCAGGGATAAATTGTTAGTTATCCTTATGGGAAAAAAAATACAGACAGACTAAAAATCTGATGACATCTTCAAAAAACCCAAATAAAAAGCATTAAGTATGAGGAGTGGTTCACTAAGTTTTTTTTTCTTTTTCCAAAGCTGACTTTTCACAATTAACTAGCACAAAGCAAAGCTATGAATGCTTCTTCCTGTACATGGCAAGATCTCTTCCAGAAAAATTAAGCTCTACAGATGAATGCAAATGATTGATAGGCAGCAATTAGTCTTGTAAATCTCAAGTTTGGTTCATGTTATACAAACCACAGTGTTGGGGTTAAAAATAAAGAAAAACACCCTTAATCATATAACTTCACTTAAATAGATTCCCCCCAAATTTAAAAGAGATTGCCAAATGGATCAGAGTTCAGTTCAACAAGTGCAATGAGATAATGTTTTTTTGACATTTTCACCTGCAAAAGCCTAAAGATGCACAACTGTTGGGTAGCATACCAAGAAATCTCTTAAACCATTATGCTGGCCCAAGGAGGGAGGCACTGCACCTTACAGCAACCTATTTATGGGAGTCCAGGTCCTTAAAGATCCTGAGACAATAAAACAGAAATTTTCTAGACACTGAATCGGGACAGCTTTAGTTTTCTTTCATGCAGCTTAGTTTTCCAAAAGGAATAATAATTCAAATGTTTCCCAGTTTTGTTTTTCCTCAGGATAAATAACTTAAATTCCAAGAATGAATCCCTTAGGTTCTGGAAAAAAAATGCAAAGTTTACAAGGAAAATAAGATTAAACAATGAGACACACAAAAGCATCCCACACAGCAGCATTGGTGAGAATGAGAAGAAATGAGAACCTTCAGACATTGCTGGTGAGATATGGTTAATGTAAGATGGAACAGTTAGTTTGGAAAACAGCCTGGTGATTACTCGAAATGCAGAGTAGCCCTATGACCCGTACCTAAGTATATAACCAACAAACAAAAACACAATCACACGAAAACTCACGCATGAATGTTCCTAGAGACTATTTAGGCAAAACTAGAACAACCTAAACAAATGCCCATCAGTTGATGAACGGATACACAATACTCTATCCATACAACGGAATAGTGTTCAGTTACAAAGAAGAATTAAGCACTGAAGAATTAAGTGCTGATCATGCTACAACAGGAATGAACCTTGGACGCAGTGTGCTGAATGAATGAAATCAGTTACAAAAGAACACATATGATTCAACTGATGGAAAGTGTGAAGAATAAACTCCTTTATACACACAGAAAATAAATTAGTATTTGCCTGGGGCTGAGGAGATGAGGCCAGTTGTGTGTGTGTGTGTGTGTGTGTGTGTGTGTGTGTGTGTGTTATAGTGGTAGTATAGTCGTTGTTGCAGTAGTAGCTGTAGCAGTAGTAGTTAGTGTAGTAGTAGTCAGTATAGCAGCAGCAGCCGCAGCAGCAGTAATAGTAGTTAACAGTGTAGGTAGTAGTAGCAGTAGTAGTTAATGGTATGGGGGTTTAGGGTGAGTGATGAAAATGTTCTGAAATTGATTGTGGTGACGGTTGCATGGCTCTATGACTATACCATCACGGAACTGCATGCTTTATTGGGTGAATTACTTGGCTTGTGACTAACGTCTCAAGAGTGGTTAGCATGTATCTCCTGTTTTCAGTAGGCCACTGCCCCCAGGCTATTGGGCTTGTTTTTGCTCCCCTCTGCCATTAAGCTTTTTGGTTCCGTAGTTGCAACAAAGTTCTGAAGACATTCAAATGGAGATCTAAACAAATACCCTCAAGTGTATGATCCCTGTTCATTGATTTTGCAAGTATTTACTGAGGTCTACAATCAGGGGAATCTGGTTTGGGTTAGTGAACCAGTTGTTCCCCACAAATCCCTGCTTCCTAAGGTTGACATCCTTGTGGAGGATCTAGACAATGAGAGCAAATGTCACTACCATATTAGACAGGAATGAACCCAGGGAGTGAGGTGACAAGCAGAGGTCTCTGAAGGACATTCCTCATGAGTGGGTGAAGAGAGCAGGAGGGGAGCTTGTTTGGGAGGTGAGGCTTGACCAGACACCTGACCCAATACCTCCTCACCTGCCTGGGGGACCTTCGCACCCTATAAAGGAGATAGCAGCGGTCATGATGAAAAGCCTGACAGGTAACTAGGTGGCACTGCCTCTCTGCCCAAGGAGAGTCGAGCGGATACCCTCTGTTGTGTGAAGCTGGGGACCTGCACTGGACTTGTTTCTTTGTTAGGATTATAAGGCAGAGAGTATACATTTGTTTCAGTGAAAGATTTTGCAAAAATTTTCATGAAATACTTGAGGACAAGATGAAAAAACACACCGTGATCATAGAGAGCTTTATAACTAGAAAATCACAATATACAAAGAATGCAAACTAATGAAATAATAGTAGGGAATAAGCAATTTTTCAATATGTATGTGTGAATACTGGTAATACAGTATTACCAACTGTTTAATAAACCATGTTGATGAATAATGTCAACAAATGGCATTTGGTAAAATTAATGGTGATGGATATCTCAGAACAAGAGCTTCTCTGGTCTCTGGAATATCACAGGGTCTGTGCCTGTTTATTACTCATAAATGTTTTTATTAATCCCTTGGCCCAATTTATGAAATCAAACTTTGAAGTGATGAAAAAACTTAGAGAGTTAAAAAGGATTGCAATAGGTCAGAGGAGAGACAATGATGGATTTGACCACATGAAATGGAAATTTAAATAAACTAACTATGCATCCTGAGGATGAGAAAAGCAGTCAATATAAAACAACAAAACCCACAAGCTGGAATTTACTGAGAACAGGCTGAAGGGAAGTCTGAAGTGTGATGTGATAGACCCAAGGCCAACACAACGTGAGTGTAAAACAAACCAGTGTTCTTCATAGAGTGCTAAAATGACAGACACGCTCAGAAGGTGTGGGGAGTACTGGGTTCAGTCTCGTGGGCTACACCTTTTCTTAAGAGAGAGAGGGACAGTGAGAGAGAGAGAAAGAGAGAGAGAGAGAGAATCAATTTTATTTAGTTTTTCACGTGCCTTTCGTTGGTCAGAGACGTGGGTGTGTACGTGGTGTTCGGGTTTGAACCCGCATCCTCACGCATGACAGGCAAGTGCCATAACTGCTGAGCCACGGCTCCAAACCCGTGGGCTACATTTTGTAAACATTTTTTATTAAGGAGTTGAGTTATTGTACAATCATAACTGCATATAAAGTAACAATATATGAATTTGTTCTTAAACCAGAATTATCCCCACATCGCCCACACCCTAGTCTCGATTCATCTATTTTTGCCCCTACATGTAAATGTTTTAATTGTGAATTTTCCAGAATTAAATGATTGCATAAGTATTATTTGGATTCTCAGGTGGATAAAGAGTATACCATATTGTTGATTGTCTCCCTAGATCCCTCCCTAACCTCCTTCCTGCTTCCATTCCCTTCTTCACCCCCAGTCCATGGGCTTCATTTTAAGAGGGATGTTTGTAAATCCAACTATGTCAAGGTGACAGCAATTAGGATGGAAAGGTACTCAGGGTCAACTTCAATGCATGAAGAAAAAGGTCATATTTAGTCCCCCAAAGAATAGCTTTCACAGAAGGAAGGCAGTGCTGGCTACCAGCCAGTTATTCTCTGAGAGATCAGGCATGTCAAGTGCTGGCCCATGACAGTAGAGCCACCACAAAGTGGGCAGTGGGCAGGGAGGGGGCTCAGGAGGGGGCTCATGGAGGGCAGATTGTACAGTGACTGCAAGGAGAGCTTTGTGGGACAGCTGCTCCAGATGCAATGGCCTGTGAGGCGGTGGGGGACCTCCAGTGGCTGGTAGTGTTCCTGCACAGACCAAGTGTCACCTGTGATCCTGCTGTGGTGGGAACCCCTGCTTCCCGTGGGCTGGGGGACTCCTGACCTCCGAGGTCTCTTCTGACTCCCTGCAGCAGGGAGCAGGCACTGCGAACAAAGAGCTCCAGTTGGGAGGTTGGCTCAGGCACTGTGGTTTCCCAACACTAGTAATTTGTATCCAGAGAACAAACACAACATTGTCTGAATTTAACCACTGCTTAAAGCATGGTCTTGGAGAAGTAACCGTTTTCTAGAATGGCGCTGACTGAAGGTCAATTAGAAACCCAAAACCTCTCCAAGATGGAAGGCAGATTTTCCTTTGTGGAGCCTCACACACTCTACGGCTGCCCGACTGGGCATGGCTGTACCCATGGCTTTGGCACAAAGTCTTTTAGCAAGCTTCATTGTATGTCCCCTCCCTTGTGGCCATGTCTCAGGGAGCCCCTCTAAGCTCTGTCATCTGACCCACCCACTCCCATCCTCCCAGTTTCCGCTGCAAGCTGTACACCTTGGAATTGCTCTCTGCCTTCCTCCTTGGGTCCTTTGGACAGTCCCTGCTCTCAGAGGCTCCTGGGCCTCACTCTGCATCTGCCTCCATGTCTGCTTTTAGGACAGAGCCCTGCCCACTTCTCCTCTGGATTTGGAGGACTGTAGCTCAGGTCAAGGCTGTATTGCCTTGGAGGGAATGCCCAACAGGCTCATAGATGCCACTCACTGGCCTGAATAAGTGTGAACGGTTAGTCTAATTTCCTGCAATCCCCATGGTGACATTTCAGAGCAGTTGTTATACCCATTCTACAGAAGAGAACCCCACAGCGCAGTAATTTGCCAAGGTTGTTCAATGAGTTGTAGAGCTAGAATTACAACCTCCTTCTATCTGTTTCCACCCCCCCCCAAAAATCTACATTTTTCTATAGTGTACAATGCTGATTGCACTGTTTGGATCAGCGCCTCACTGGAACCACACCAGATTTTCAGGAAATAGCTGTTGCCTATTTCTTTTTCTGTTTGCTTGTTTGTTTTTAGGGGATGAAGACAAGGATTCCACTCATTTTTAATAAACAGGCAATGATCTTATACAGCTTTCAACATATACCATGACTGAGTGCATTTCAAATGAAAATTCTGTTTTGACAAATCTTGGAACTTTTATATGAGGATCATTCCAAGTAGGAAAAGAATAGTCTCTGTGGGCCCATGGAAGTCATGACACTCAAAATAGTTTAATATATTTAAAATATATTAAATTTTACATAAAATATATTAATAGTTTAATATATAAAATAGTTTAATACATATTTTATATGTACACACACATATACGTGTGTGCGCGCGCGTGTGTGTGTATCTGTATGGCAGGGATGGCTTGCTCTTCTTTTCACTAAGTGGCTTTAGCCTGAGAATACCAAGTTGGGTAATGGCATGGCCCGGATGACAGAGGTACACAGTACCACGTGTGGTAGAAAGAGCTGCTCTCTGCCTAGAGAGTGACTGGAGGTTGGAGAGTAGGGTTGGATGAGCCTGCTGAGGCTGCCAAGGCAGGGAAGCTGTCCAGTTTCATCCAATTCTTCTCTCTTGCTGCATGATGCTAGTCATGGGTCTTATTTAATAATAAACCCACACTGTACTTCTATTTCCCTTAGGGAGAAAACGAAAAAACCAACCAGAAATTGTAAATATCAAACTTCACAAAAGAGCAACTTTGAGCAGGACACAAACATGCACACGCAGGATTCCTCACCCCGCTGCTGGTGGGTTGACATGGGTGGACACACTGCCAGGCAGAGGGGACTGGAAATCGGGGCTGCAACGAGGCACCAGCACTCACTGCATGTGTTGCTGTGGCAGAGCAGTTTAATCAGTTTCAAAGCTTCAGTTTCATCTCTGATCGAATGGGGACCACGGAGACCTCACAGTGCCGCAACATGGCTCAACGAGTGACCAGAGAACGTGCGCTGTGAATCGTAAAGCACTCTGCAGTGATTGCTGCTACCTTGGATGGGAGAATTCAACCGATTCAATGGCTCTGCTATTAGGAGGGAGAATCCCATCTACAATTGCCCCTCCCTTTCTCTCCTCCAATCCTGACTTTTTCCCCTTCGTTTTAAACACTTCTACTGTGCTGTATGTTTTCTTTATTTCTTTCTCTGGATTAGGCTGTGCTTTCCAGGAAGCATGGCTTTTGTCTGTGCCGTTCTCTGTTGCTCCCCAGAGCCTCAAACAGTATGAGGCACATCCTGGGCTCAATCGATCCTTGTTGCATGAACATATACCAAATGGTTTCTCTAGAAAGCCCCCTCCTAGTCAGCCCCCCAGCCCTCCTGTTGTCAGTAAGCAGTCATAGCATCAGACGTTTTCAGAAACTGGAGCTTTGGAAGTAGGATTTAAGAGTGGTTTATTCTTTTAGTCATTCATTCCCTTAACTGATTCCTACTGACTGTCTACTATGTGCAAAACTCTGCGTTGTGCTAAGTGTCTGCCATGAACATCAGTCAAGAATACTGTAAAAGAAAACAAAATGGGCTTTGTGAAAAAGATTTCAAATGAATCAATAAACACTTATTTATTTATTTTTATTTTTTTTAGTACTAAGGATTCAACCCAGGGGTACTTTACCACTCATGGAGTCTTATCCCCAGTGGTCTTTACTTTTTTTATTTTGAGACAGGGTCTTGCTAAGTTGCGGAGGCTGCCTTCTAACTTGCCATCCTCAGTTGCTGGGATTACAGGCCTGAGGCATTAATCCTGGCTTGAATAAATATTTAAATGTGTCATCCTGATTCCCTACTTATTCCTGAACCATTCTATGTGGTGTCTTTCTTTCGTTGTATGTTTGTGGTGCTGGCGACTGAACCCCTGGCCTCTCGCATACTAGGCAAGGGATCTGCCACTGAGCCACATTTGGCTTCTGGAGGCTTCTTTTTAGAAGTAAGAGTGTTGTCTTGATTGTCAAAGAGCAAAGTACTGTATTGTTCATTTCCTTTCACGCTTGCTTCTAAACTAGCTGCAATTCCTTTAGATATATGAGTCTCAAAGCTGGCGTTGAGTTTGCTTGACGTGCAGGCGTGGAGAGGGTGGTTGAGGGGGGAGTCTCTCAGCAGAAAAGGTTAAACAGAAAATCCCTATTCTAGCACGATGTGTTTTAAATGAACCAATTGCCTGTGATTTTGTTTATATTGCAGTTGGGCATCGTTTTACTAAGGAAGCTGTTCATTCATCGTCCTGCTAATGAGTTAATAAGTAACTAGATGCCTGTATTTTCCAGTTATGTGCCCTACTTTATTTGTGCCCTAACAGCACAAACCACTTGAATGGAAGGATCCAAGAGAGAAAAAATAATCAGAAATATCTTAGAACTTTTAAAAATATGTTTGCAGTATGCCTATCTCAAAGAGGCATATCGTATATGTAAAATATTTTATATATATGTGCTACTTTACAGAGAATAAAGTATAGCATTTATGTGAAGAAAACTTATTTCAAAAATCTTAAGTATTTTTTTTAACTTTGGATTGAAACAGTGCTCCTGGATGTATAACTGATCTAACTTTTATAATACAACAGGGATCATCCAAGAGGCCATTCCAAGCTCCAGAAACAATTCTCCTCCTATGGTTCCACATCTCTCCTCTCTTTCAGCAGGGGAGCAGGCCTCCTAAAGTAGTGAAGTATTTACGACAACTGAGGGGGGCCATCAGATGTAAGGCAATCATGGAGCTACACCAAATCTTTATGAAATTCCTTAGATGAGGGAGAAAAAATAAAAGAAAGAAAGTCGGGCAATTTAACCTTCCTCTAATGTGTAGGCAATTTTCTTTTTGTAAATTTCATTGTTCTTTTTTCCAACATTTTTATTGGTGCGTTAGGGTTATATATACTGATGGGATTTGTTGTTACATATTCATACATGCTCACAATATACAATATAACGATATAATTTGGCCAGTATCACTTACCAGCACTTTTCCCACAAACTTCCTTTTTTTACGGGAAAGGGTATTGCTATGCTTCCTAGGATGGCCCTGAATTCCTGAGCTCAGGAGATCCTCCAGCCTCAGCCTCCCTAGTAGTAGGGACTAGAGGCATGTGCCACTGTCCTCAGCTAGTGTACAGGCTGTTTGTGTTGAAAGCAAATCTTTGGAGCGAGGGGCTCAATGCTATCTTTCTTATTCCAAGGTTTTGGCCTTGCTAGGACAATACTGTTCTAAAAACCTAAAATGAAATTCTTCAACTGAATGCTTTCAATGCCTCTTTTACATCTTGCCTGCTCTCACCTATTCTAACCTGATTAAGTGGTGAGAACATTAAGCTCTTTCATTCAAAATGTAGACTTTTAAAATGGTTGAAGTCTTTTTAGGAGGTAAGAACCCACAATACAATACGTCCTTTGGTTATATCCAAAATTTTGCATCCAAAATTCACAGAGCCTGAACTGTGGTGCTGCAGGTGTGTGGTAGTGCAGTAGAAAAACCACACCTCTCTAAAGAGTGTTTCCCAGTGAATATGGGGATGTCAGATATTAAATGCTGTGTTCTCTCAGAAACGCATTCTTAGAAAAGTAGAGTCTGCCCTTGGCCTATAATATCTTCTCTCATTATGGCAGATTTCCCCCCACATATCATTTTTGTTCAGGCCTGGAAGTCAGCTTTCATATTCAATATTTTGCTTTTACTTTTAGATTTTTGACTCCCTACCAGGTCTTACAATGTGACCAGATATGAACAGGTGCTTCCAGAGCAGAGCAGTGACCTGCATTTAATAAATGCTCACTTTGTGTCAGGCACTGTGCCAAGCACATAAACCTTATATCACTCCCATTCTACAGATGCTGGAACACTTAGGCTGTCATAGTAAAACACCACAGACTGGGTGGCTTGTGAACAATAGCAATTTATTTCTCGCTGTTCTGAGGCTGAAATTCTGAGATCAGGATGCCAGCATGGCTGGGTTCTGGTGTGGGCTCTCTTCCCACTTGCATATGGCTGCCTTCTCACTGTGTCCTCCCATGGTAGAAAGGGGCCCTTGCTTGAGCCTCTTTTATAAGGGCATTCATCTCATTCATGAGAAGTTAGGGCTTCAGCATATGAGTTTGAAAGGGACACAATTCAGTCACTATCAGTTCTCAGGGAAAATTTCTAAATTTTTAACATGCAAGAAGGCAAAGGTTGCCATAAGAAACTACAGAATAACGTAAGGGCACTGGAATTTTATTTCTGTCACTCACCAGAACTATGCTTCTATTCTTCATCTGCTGCTGTGGTCTGAATGTTCATGTTGTCTCAAAATTCCTGTGCTGGAATCTTGCTACCCGCAACGTGAGCATATTAGGAGGTGACTTTGGGGGATGATTTGTTTTACATGAGGGATGGAATTAGTGTCCTTAGAAGAAGAGAAACCAGAGCTTGCCTTCTCCAGAAGGCACCTGTCAGGAACAGAACCCTCACTAGGAGCCAAACCTGTTGGCACCTTGATTGTGATCTTCCAGCCTCTAGAATAGTGAGAAATGTGTCCCTTGGTGAAGCCACACAGCCTGTGGTATTTATTTGTTTCAGCAGCCCAAGCTGATTAACATGGTGATGCTCTGTCCCTCTATCCCTGATACTGATGATATGCAGTGGAAAAAACAGAAGTGCTATGAAAACCAACAGATTGGCTGGGGTCTTTAAGCTCAATGCCAATACATACATTACAATGGGTTTAAACAATCTCATAGAACTAGGAATAACTGTAATTTTAGAAGGAAGGTTAAAGACATGATCACGGTTACATGGAAATAAGTACAAATACTAGGCTGGTTTACCTTGTGGGCTAGAGAAAATTTTTCTTTTCATTTTCTTTTCTTTTTTTTTCTTTTTTTTTGGTACTGGGAATTGAATCCAGGGGTGTTTAACCACTGAGCTACTTCCCCAGCCCTTTTTATTTATTTATTTGAGACAGGGGTCTCGCTAAGTTGCTTAGGGCCTTGCTAAGTTACCGAGGCTGCCTTTGAACTTGCAATCCTCCTGCTTCAGTCTCCTAAAGCTGCTGGGCTTTCAGGTGTGCACCATCTTGCCCAGCGAGGAAATTGTTTTCTATCTTTAAGGTAAGTGAACTCTGCTCCAGAATTTGCAAGCTCTCATCTCCTTAAGTCTGCAGGAGAAACAGATGTTTTTATTCTAATGACAAGATCACTCTGCTTCTGACCAGCTAAAGTCAAACTATGAGGAAACAATGATCTCATGAACCTAGTGAAAACCTGCTAGAAACCAACAGCTCAGTGCTCTGCAATACCCCCTCCACCACCCCAGGAAGTAGCTACTAGGGTTGAATCGTTACAACGCGGCATGTGACTGAAATGTTGCCTCCCCCTGCCGTATCTGCCTATTTATGACTTCTTCAGACTTTGGTAATTGTCAGCAATAAATAGACTGTATTCAAACAGCAGGATTGATTTTCCATTCAGTATTAGCACCAACTGTGAATAGTTCATTCTTTGGTTAAATTATGCTTGTGGGAAGTGAGAAAGAGCCATGAAAAAAAGCGCTCAATCTGCGGGGATAACCTAGGGTGATCATGTATTTTCCTGAAAGAAACAGCAAGGAATGCACTTCTTGGGCACGCAGTGAATAGTGGGTGGGAGACCCTAGAGCTAAGTGGAGGGTCTGTGTCAAGTGAGGCTTCCCAGGGGGCAATTTCATTCCAAAAGCTGTCTCTTTGGTAGAATCTCAGATGCGCCCATACATGCTTCCTGGAAAATGATATTGAACACAGGCCTCCCTGTCGTCTTAGGAGCATCCACAGCGCACATAGAAATAAATGGCTTTCTCCTGCAGATGTTGACAAAACTCAAGGCCAAGTTATGATGTCAAGGCACACAAAGCACCCAGCCTCCACCCAGTTGTTCCTGGTCATGGCACTTTCTACTTCCAAACTGCTGGCACCACAGCTATGCGGGCTGGGACTTTATTCTGACAAAGTTTTACCTAATTTTAAACTGAGTTCACACACACACACACACATGCACACACCAGGCACATCAGTGCAACACCATATGATACCTTTGTTCTGATCAGCAAATTACCCAAACCTGTGTACACCTGAAGATTTTTATTAACTTCTTTTTTTCCTTTTGCAGTACTGGGTAATAAACCGAGGGGCGCTCTACCATTGAGCTACATCCTGAGCATTTTTTATTTTTTATTTTTAGACAGGGTCTTGCTAAGTTGCTGTGGTTGTCCTAAAACTTGGAATCCTCCTGCCTCAGCCTTTAGGTCACTGGATTACAGATGTGTGTCACCATGCCCAGCTATTCACTTTAGTTTTAGGTAGCTATATCACAGTTATGTCTCACGCTGAGTCTCAGGTCTGATAAAAATCAGATTTTAAAAAAAAAAACCTGGTCTGTTGTAAAGGTAGGTCTAACCTATTTTTTACATATGTGGGTTATTTTTAGTGATTTTATTGAATTGGGGTTAATCAGTTCTCACAGATTGCCAGCGTGTCAGCTCTGGGCAATAAAGAGGCAAATAAGCTAGTATTCTGCTTCAAGGATTGGTGCAGGGTGGACGTGAGGCAGCCAGCTGCACCTGCAAGTCACAGGGCCAAGGGAAAACAGTGGAAAACACCATGGATGGATGAACCATCATCTGGGCCTGGGAGGGCCAGGGCAGGGAGGGGACAGAGGAGGTTGCCATTTAATTAGCTATTGTAGATTAAGAAAGGCTAGGTGAGGTGGTGCACAACTGTCTCCCCAGCGGCTTAGAAGGCTGAGCCAGGAGGATCACAAGTTCAAAACCAGCCTCAGCAACTTAGCAAGGACCTAAGAAACTAAGTGAGACTCCATTTCAAAATAAAAAATTAAAAAGGACTAGAGAATGTGGCTTAGTAGTTAAGTGTCCTTGGGTTCAATCCCTGGTTACCCCTTCTCCCCATCACCACCCCCCCAAAAAAAGAAAGAAAGGATCTTTTTAAAAGATCATGAATCTCCTATTTCCCCAGTTTTGTATCATTGTAAGTTTGATGAACATGCTACTGATGTTGTCAAGTTAGGGAATGGCTGAAAACGACCAGGGTTACAGGGCCTGGCCTCCTGTAGCATACGGTCCATGACAGCCTTTAAAGTCACAAGCCAGATCACACATGCCTCTGTTCAAATCCCTCTAGCAATTCTCCATTTACTTAAGAGTAAACTCTGGAATGCACGCAGCCGCCTGAGAAACACCAGCATTATGTGGCTACCTTCTCCTTTCCCCAAATCATCTCCCACCTTCCCCTGTCTGCTTGCCTTTATTCCACTCATTGGACAAGTTGTGGTCCCTCCTCCAGGCCCCTGCACTGACTGTTCCCTCTGCCTGAGCTCTTTTCCAGAGTAGACATGCCCTCCCGGCCACCCTGTCTCAACAGCAGCCTCTCCCCTGCTTGTACTCTCTATCCTCTCAACTGTTTTCTTTTCTTTTCTTTTTTTTAAGACAGAGGGACAATGAGAGATAGAGAAAGAGAGAATCAACTTTATTTAGTTTTTCATGTGGCCTTCATTGCTCTGATACTTAGTTGCATACGTGGTGCCATGCCAGGCAAGCACTGTAACCGCTGAGCCACCGCTCCAGCCCCTGTTTTATTTTTCTTTATGGCATCAGCAGACATTGTTGAAAGAATGACCTCACAGA
Source organism: Aplodontia rufa (assembly GCA_004027875.1). NCBI lineage: Eukaryota > Metazoa > Chordata > Mammalia > Rodentia > Aplodontiidae > Aplodontia > Aplodontia rufa. The sequence goes on along the minus strand of PVKS010005563.1, from coordinate 48,688 downwards.
GAGTGAGACTGACCATTGCCTCATTAGCACAGGCTACGAGTCTGCCAGGTGGCCTGGGTGGCGAGACTGCACAGACAATTCCTGCAAGCCAGAGAAATCACTGGGATGCCGGGCTCATCTCTTCACTGTGAGGATTTAGCATCAATCGCTGCACCAATAATGGAACTTAAACTGCACTGAACCAAAATGGAGAAACGCAGACATCCTATGAAGAATTCCTTCCAAGCACAATTTTTACTGTCAACCAAAAGTGCTTGTGTGTTTATGTTTTTGAGTGCAAAACTCTGCCTTGCTAATCTGATCATCTCCAATGTTCTGCTCTTGGTTATTCAGACTGTTTTCCCAGGAAACTTAATTTGCACAAGAGGTAGAATGCCAATGCTCTTTCATTTCAGTTTCTCTCCCTTCTTGGAAACCCATTTTCAGTGTAATGCTTTAATGTTCAAAGAAGCATTCCACTGCAGTGGAAGTTCTTGCTCCGTTTTGTTTTAAATGTTCCCTTACCCCTTGCAATGCCATGTTATCAACCAGTATCTTTGTTTGACAGATCGAATATGATGTGTAGCCATAGTGTGCTGCTCAAGGAAGTCAATTTTGCATTTCTCCTTTTAGATATCTGTTCATTGTGAATGGTTCCAAGGAGAAATTCTTGGCTGCAGAGATTTGAAAACCACAATGAAGGGGAATGTATTCAACCCAATTTTGATCCATTTCTGCTCTTGCGTATTGAGCATTAACTAGAAATGATGTGAAGAGATGGAACAGAGGAGCAAGTGAAGATGTAAATTGGGAAGCATTTGTCATCCAGTCCTAGCAGATCCTGAACACGGATCCCTAGGGAGCCAGAGAAAACGTCACTGTTGAGGTCATTTACCAGTATACTGGTTCAGATATAGTTGGCCCTCAGTATCTGTGGGACACTGGTTCCAGGAATCCCTCAGATTCCAAAATCTGTGGTTCCTTGAGCCTTTCATATTAAGTGGCATAGCATTTACATACAACCTACACACATCCTCCTATGTAGTTTATATATTTTTTATATTTATATATATATATATTTAAGAGAGAAGGTCAGTGAGAAAGAGAGAGAGAGAGAGAGAGAGAAACAGAGAGAATCAATTTTTATTGAGTTTTTCACATGGCTTTCATTGCTCTGACACTTAGTGTATGTGGGTGCTGGGGTTTGAATCAGTGTACTCATGCATGCTGGGCAAGTGCCATAACCTTCGAGCCACTGCTCCAGCCCCTCTTATATAGTTTAAGTCATCTAAAACTGTGAAATACCATGCATAAGTTGTTCATACATTATTATTGTTTAAGGATTAATGGAAAGAAAAATGACTGTACATGTTTGGTATAGAGGTAAGTTTTTAAAAAATTGGTTTTTAATACACTTGGCCTTATTGGCACTCATTAGTCATAACAGATTGCTAAAGAATTCACTGAATCAAAGAAGTGCAGCTGGTTGACTCACAATGAAGAATCGGAGGATGAGGAGGGTGGCTGGTACTGGAGATCTGACTGCAGAGACTCATTTTGTCTGGGCCCTGAAGACATGTGAAAAGAGAGGTACAGGAAAGAGGGGCTACTGTGGTCTCAAAGGCTGCTTCCTGTCATCAGTGGTATTGATTAACACCAACGCAATACTCAGGTCTCCTAATGCCATCTCCTTCCAACACTAGCACACAGCAGGGTTTCCTTTGTGGCTCATCAGCTACTGTTGACATTGAGTTTTGATGGTGGCAGTCAGCAGGGAAGCTTGTCTCATTCGAGCCCATTGAGTGGGCCTATCTTCTCGTGTTCGCCTTCCACTTAGCTTCCTTCCACAAGCAAGTGACAATATGCTCTAGAATGTGCGGCGCACACAGAATGGAGTAAGGACGCCCAGAGATACCACTAGAGCAGAGAAATCAATGGCCCCTGCAGGTCACTTCTGAAACTTCCATCTTCACCCCCACGTACAGAATCTCCCCCTTTCTAAAGAAGGTAACATGGTTAAGTTCAACATGTGTCTCCACTGAAGGTTTGTATTTAGAACAAGTTCAATGCCATTGTCCTCTCCCCTAATATAGAAAGTCATCCATTCAGAAAGACCTGATTCTACTATAGTAGAAATGTTTGGCTTACCCTAAATTCCTGTCTGCCCATGAATTTCTGCCTAAAGATTGATATATATATATTTTTTCTACAGCTTACTGAGTCATGTATCGCTTTCTGATTTTTCTCATACCACTCAAGAAGTAAGGATTTTAAATTTCCTTTGGGTTCAGATAGATTCTTCCTTTGCTCTGGATATAAGTCCTATGAGGACCTGGGACATAAATTTTAAAAATCCAAAAATTATCCTCTGCCTGAGGAAAGGATCAGGCAGGATCTGGGTAGGGTCACCAGGATGTCCTCTTGGAAAAGTGAGGCTAACATGTGCTGAATGCAGTCTCCTCTCTAAATTCCCTACCTGTACAGAGGCTGTCCACATGGGGGGTGGGTGGGTGGGGTAAGGACAAGGTAATTTCTCAGCAACATACAGAAAGAGAGCACAACTGCATCTTTAGATTCTAAAGTAGTTGACAGGGTTCAAAGTTCAAGAGATTTACATTCTTTCAGAATATGTCAGTTAAGCTGGAAACACTTAAGAAATGTAGCTGACTTTTTCCCTCAGTAACATTTTTAGAGTCCATTTTACAAATTCTCCTGAATTGTATCTACAATTTAAAATTACAGCGTGGCGATCTATTTTAAAAAGCAGAAGTTCAGCTGGAAAAGGATGATTATATTTAACACATCTTTAGCTGATTTCACAACTAAGTTAGTTTTTCTCTTCTAAAAAAAAGTCCTCCTAATTAATGAAAATAAAATTATTTGCAGAAGTATTTGGATTGGCATTCATCTCCTTGCAAATGGTTCTAAAGGCACATTAAAAAAAAAAAGCCTGTGGAATTAAAGAGTAGAGACCCTTTCTGGGAGACAAACAGTTGCTTTTTTACTTTAGTGGCTCCGGTTCATTTTCCTTTACATGCAGTGACTAATGGTGATTATACATTCTCTTTAATGGCCTGTGCTGTGATTTCACATAGGGCCAAGGCTGCTGGAGAGGCTCTGGGGAGCATGGAGGTCTATGGGCAGCAGAGGGGATATGCAGAGAATTAGGCACTATCGCCCTTCCATGAACTCCAGAGCTAAGGGCTGACGAGACCCACTCCCTGAGCCAGCACAGGTGGCCAGGAGGGGACAAGTCACGGGGGACTTTCTCCAGAGCACAGGAAACTCTTCCTCCCGCCTGTTCAGAGAAATACAACAGAATAAGGAGAACCAGGAGGCTTCCTGGGAATAATGTCACGTGGGATGTTAATTGAGCAGGTGTCCAGTTTGCTCCAAACATGATTGAGTACTTTATGGCATATTAGAAACTGGTCTAAAAGTACTGGGACATGCTTGGGATCCTTTTCTTCCTGTGCTAAGCCATTTTGAATTTCTTATGTTTTATTTCACTATTTATTTGTAGGAGTGTTTGACTGCACAGCAGGCTACAAATTATTTGTGGGATTGCAGCCTGCAGCAATTTTTCATTCTTGAATTAAGTTACCACTTGACATATAAAATGTAAATTGTCTGTAATCATAACGTCAGAGTGACAGCCCCATGTTTCACAATTTGTCCAGTTTATTCTCATCCCATTCTTCAGCATGTCCCAGGCTGAGATCTAGCAGCACCCTGAGCCACAGGTGGGCATGCCCCCAGGAGCCCCAGGAGCCCCCAGGAGCCCTAGGGTGCAAGCCAGGCACTGTGCAGAAGCAGCACCCCACTCCCAGGACGGGTCACCCACCACAGGAGTCATGTACCCTGAAGGATTTTAATGGTTCCGGCTGGTGAGGGAGCAGAGTTGTCACTTCCAGAGTGAACGCTAGTTCATGAGAATGACAGCTGACCTCTTGAGGAGAACCTTGGACAACTGGTGTGACCCTTGGGGTTCAGCCTCATTGTGTCACCTGACATAAGGGCAGGCAGGGAGGAAACAATACTCCCCAAAGCCCGAACCCAGTCTCCAATAATGGCCCTAAGTCACTTCCAAATGTGATCTTAGGCAACATGTTCATAGCTTTTGGTATTTAATTCTCAGCAGCAAGTGACAGTAAGTTATGGTGGTAAAGAGACTGGATCTGGGGTCAGACTTTAGCAGTTGGAATCTTGGCTATGCTGCTTTCTAGCTCTGTGTGTGCGTGTGTATACGCGCACATGTGTGTGTGAGGGAGGCTACGTTAAACATTTGTTCCTGTTTCTTCCTCTATGAAATGGGCATAACATCCCCCTTCATTTGTGAGGATCAAATTAGATATTACAGGTAAACCACACCGAGCAGAGCCTAGTACGTTATAAGCTTGCAATAAATGCTATCTGTAGGGATTTTAATTATTATTCAGTGGTAGGACATATGGTAAGAATTAATCCTTTTCTCTGAGAAAGACTGAATTTCAGAAAGAAGAGCAGCAATGTTAAAGCAGCATTTCAGACGTGGTGAGAAGACAGAAGGTGGGTCTGGGTGTTGTGCAGCATTTCCAGCTTAGACGCCCGAGCCACGAAGCCAGGTGGACCCAGGGCTGAATCGGCCTTCAACTCTATTACTCCTGATTTCATCAAAGGTGCTTCACCGATTAGTTGCTTCTGTGGCTCTGGCTTAGCTACAGTAAAGAGGCGATGAGGGACTAGAGTTGACTCCTCCTATGGCCTGACCTTTGTCAAGTGTTGATAATGCTGGACTACGCCAGATAACCACACGCGTGACTTGCCCTGGGCAAGCCTTTTGAGGAACCAGATAGTCAGCTGCACATGCCCATTGATGGCCCCAGGATTGTATTCTAGCAAGGTACGGAAACATTCTGGATCAAGGCATGATAGGAAGGGAGGAGAAGGGAAAATCTGGAACTGAGATAAAGCAAGGTACATTCCAAGGAGTTATAAATGTCACTGTATATACTATAGCCATATATATGCAAAAATGTTCTTCATAGGTATAGAATTATGTCACTATATTTGGATTTTTTAAGAACAATATAGGATCTAGAAGGAAGGCAAGGGATTAGGGCACAGGAGGAGGGAGGTAGAGGGATGTGTGTGTGGTGGGGGATAGTGAACAAATTGTATTGCTGAATTGTGTGCATCTAGGAATATGGGACAACTAATCCCAGCATTATGTAAAACTAGAATGCACTAATAAATATATATATATATATATACATAAAGAAAACATTCTTGGAGGGAAAGAACACTTAAATAGAAACATAACAGTGTAGAATTAAAAGTAAGAAGGGAAATGAGCCCTTAACTGACACAGACTCTCAGAGCATTGGTTCTTAACTTAAATCACACTGTTCCGTGGAATGCTTTCTAAAATTTTAACCTTAGGCCCAAGGTGTGATGGGGTTATGCAAAGGTGGCAGTGGGGAGAGAGGAGTTTAGAGACAGTCCTGTGCTCCAATGCCTTGCCAGGAAGGGAAGCTGATTCAGGAGACTTGATGAGTTGTCCAAGGTCCTGGAGCTAAATGGAGGCCACAGTAGAATTAGAATCCAGACCAGTTGACCTTTGGCTCCAGGCCTTTCATCCTCTTCTCTGCCTACTTCTTCTGGACTTGATGCTCCTGCCAAGAAGAATTTGCTCAATGCCAGTACTACCCAAATCCACTCTCCCTCTGGCTTTGCCACATTGTCATACTCAGAGGATCCTCTGAGCACTGACCCTGGTCACTGGAGAGTTCCTCACGTCTCAGCTTTGAGTCTTCACCACATCAACTCTCTGGGAAAGGCTTCCCTGAGCCCCCCAGTGTGGGCTGATGTTTATTCCCTGTACGCTGGAGGCCCCATGTCTCAGAACCCTGCACGTCTCACAATGGAATACGAAGGCTTCTTCCTCTTCTTCTTCTTCTTCTTCTTCTTCTTCTTCTTCTTCTTCTTCTTCTTCTTCTTCTTCTTCTTCTTCAGAGAGAGGGAGAATGGGAGAAAGAGAGAAAGGGGGAGAGGGAAGGGGGGAATCAATTCTATTTAATTTTCATTGCTCTGACACTTAGTTGTGTATGTGGTACTGGGGTGACCAGCCCCCCAAAGGCCTCTTCTTGAGGGAGTTTTCCACAAAAGCAGTAAATAGGAACACAAAGATGCAGAGTTAATGGCCTCTTTTTGTTTCCACAGAATTGCGAGGAGTAATCTACAGTATTGTAGCTTTCTGTCTGGATCTACCGACTAACTCCATGTTTTGCAAACGCGGTAGCCCAGACTGCTCCATTGCCCTTGGTTTTCTGGCATATCACAGCAGGTGGCACACACAAGTGTTTGTTCCATGAAAGGTCAATGGTGCATTAATGTCAGCTGCCTCAGAGTTGATCCCAATGTCTTTTCTTTTCTTTAAGCTAAACACTTCTATTTTGTTTCTGCTTCTCAAAAGACATACTTGCTAGAGTTTTCATCACTTGATGGCCTTCTCTGGGCAAGCCACAGGTCCTCACTGTTTTGTTCAGCTGGTGACTCTGTAGACGCCATTGTAGGACCCACATGGAAAAGTTTGGGCAATCTGACCCTTTCCTCTCATGAGCCAAGCCTGGAATTTCTGTGAATGTTCCTTAAGATCGTGTTGTCTACCATAACTACTGGGCAACTCTCTCAGCTAATTTCAAATCCGAACCCATCCAAGACCACAACGTACTTTTATTTTATCATTATTATTATTATTATTTTTTTTTTTGCAATGCTGGGGACTGAACCCAGGGCCTCATGCATGCTAGGAAAACGCTCCACCATTGAGCTACATTCCCAGCTCCTCCAGGTATTTTCAGAAGGAACTGTTCCAAGGAGCTTACAGTATATCTGAGGAAATCAAGAACAATACACACAAATAAAATGGATAGCTGAAAATACACTGTGCTATAAAGTTAGAGCTCAAACAAGTAACTGATTTCATTCATTGCAATTTTTTGTTACTGATGACATTTGAAAGAATAAAGGGTGAGGCTGGAGTGGTGGCTCAGTGGTTACGGTGCTTGCCCGGCATGCACAAGTATGTGGGTTCAAACCCCAGCACTGTGTACACGACTGAGTGTCTGATCAACGAAAGCCATGTGAAAAACTAAATAAAGTTGATTCTGTATTTCTCTCTCTCTCTCACTGTCCTTCTCTCTTAAAAAAAATGAAGGGTTTTAAATGATGTGTGATAGGAGTCACTTTATGTCACAGACATGTCACCGTTACAGAGCTAGTCAATATGGGAACTGGATGTGTTTTAAAGTCATACTTTTCTATATTTAAAAATTTGTCTTGCAAGTTTTCAATGTAAGGAGAAGTTTTGATGTTTTTGTTGATATTTTGGTCAATCACAGCCACTGTACGTTGCATCCCTCCTGTATTTCCTCCCCTAGTGGCCCCAAAGAACAGATGGAAAGAATTCTTGGCATTCCCCAAGGACTTGGGCAAGACAAACAGGTAAAGGAGTGGGATGTGGGTGGTAGGACAGACATAGGGGAGAAACTCGACTCTAGGGGCCATCAGGGAAGCTGAACCCTGGGCAAAATATAGAAACATCACCAATGTACCTATGTGGGAATATACAGAATCCTTCCCAGATCTACAACTACTACGCAAAAAACAGCACAACCAGAACTGACCAAGGTGGTAAAGTAACATTAAAATTATTATGTATGGGAGCTGGAGCGGTGGCTCAGCAGTTGCAGAGCCTGCCTGACATGCACAAGTACAAGGGTTCAAACCCCAGCACCACATACACAATGGAGTGTCTGAGCAATGAAAGGCACATGAAAAACTAAATAAAGTTGATTCTCTCTCTCTCTCTCCCTGTCCCTCTCTCTTTAAAAAAATTATTATATATGACGATCTGAGCAACGTGATAAAAAATGGTGCTGCAGGATTTGGCAAGCATCTTTACTAATGGTTAATTAAATTTTCACACTCAGGGAAAAATATAGGAGTTTTATGCTGAAAAAACATTGACTAGGATAACATTAAGTGTAGCGGAAAATGTGTAAAGCGTTCAAAAGAGCTTAGTTTGGGGACACTTTGATCTTCTTTCTTATTATATGTAAATCCCAGGGCTGTTGGAATAAGAAACAGATCCTAAGACCACGTAGACAATTTAGTTTCTAATTTCATTAGCCGGCAGAACAGAGAGAACTATTCTTCCCAGCACGTGGAAGTCCGAATTTGGAGGAAAGTCTGAATTCTTTCCCTCAGCAAATACCTAAGAGTGCACTTTATTTATTGAGTTTGTGGGTAGATGGATCTAATCTTATAGATGGAAAAACAAGGTCCAAGTATCCTTGCTATCTGTTTAAAAATATTACTTAAAAATTGGAGATTTTGGGCTGGGGATGTAGCTCAGTGGTAGAGTGATCCTTGGCATGTGTGAGGCCCAGGGTTCCATCCCTAGTACGCAGGAGGTAGTGGTGGGGAATGGAGAGAGAGAGAGAGATTGGCTGTCTTTCAAATTCATTGCCAAATGAGAAGAGCGAAGCAAGCTGCAAATCAGTTCTACTGATGGACAAAGATGGGAGTTTCCCAAGAGCATAAGTTTTTGTGCTCCTTACTTGTTGCAATAAAATGGCCAGCCATTTGGTGCTAATCTTTTGCAGGATGTGTTTATGTAGATAACATAAAAATGTTAACTTGAGTTTTGGTTTTGCTCAGTCCAACCAGAAATGGAACACATGATAATTACCTTGTAAAATATTTGATATCAGGTTACAAAGAGAAGAGTGTGGTCTTAGTCCTTTTAGGTAGTATAATAAAATACCTTAGTCCAGGAGGGTTAAAAACAACAACAATTTATTGTTTGCAGTTCTGGAAGCAGGAAGTTCAAGGTCAAGGTGCAGGAAGATGCAATGACTGGTGTACGTTCTGTCTGCCTCATAAATGATACCATCTTGCTGTGTCCTCACAGGGTGGAAGGGCAAAGCAGCTTTCTGGAGTCTCCTTGTAAGGGCTGTCATGACCTAATTATTACCCAAAGACCTCACCTTCTGATAACATCACCTTGCTGATTAAGTTTCAGCAGATGAATTCTTGGGGCACACAAATGTTCAGACCATAGCACGGAGTAAATTCAAGATCAGAGCAGCAGCCTTCATTTCAGAAGCCATTCCAAATGATCAATGATCTTCCAGAAAATTCCAGAACAATCTGTAAGCACTGTGTTAGAGAATATTGTTGCATCAGGTATGCCATATTTTCCAGAGGATGGATAAAGACGAGTTTATCATCTCTGACATTTGTTTTTCAGCAGTAGGGTGAAGCAAGGTCCCAGAAGCAGAGAGCAGCCACTTTGCTGGGCACCTTTTCTGTGCCAGTCTGTGTCCTATGCTGGCTATCACCACATTGCATTCTCAGGTCAGCCTGGCACTCAGGCACTACTATCCTCCTGTCCACAGAGAAGAATCCAGAGCTCAGGAAGTCTCGTGATTCCTGAAAGGCATGCACCTTGTATATTCGGAAACAAGATTCAGAACCAAGTCCGCCTAACCTTTGAGCCCATGAGCTCTCCAACACAGCAAGTTGTCCTGGAGAGGAAGCCTATCCCTCCTCACTCCTTTGCAACTACCATGGAAAATTTGCATAAAGAAAGAGAAATGTGTTTGTATGAGAAGTATTCCTTTAGATTCCCCTTTGCCCAAGTCACTGAAAGGCACATTGACTCCATTATATTGAAAAACAAATAAGATCTTATGTTGAACAAGGTAGAAGAAAATGGATCTAATTCCTACCTAGAAGGTGCTGGCACACAAATTACCACAAGACAAATGTGTTTCAGGGAGGGGATAGTATATTAGCTTAGGAGAATAAAGAGCTTCTGCTGGACTCCTTGTTTCCTGGGACACAGTAGTCATCATTTTAAGTCACCAACCGTTGGTGGAGTGGCAAAATGTCCCAGAGTTATTGTGATTGCAGTTCGGCCCCCAAAGTGGGTTGCTTGGTCTGTCTTTTTGTCACTTGGGGTACACTGAGAAGAACAGCTTTTTTTAGGCTGGAGATTCACACATACTCCACCCCCATATTCCTGGTTGGAATCCTGACTCCCAAGGTGATGGTATTAGGAGGTGTGGACTTTGGAAGGCTATTTGGTCATGAAGGGGGAGACCTTGTGAATGAATTAGGGCCCTCGTAATGAGACCCCAGAGAGAGTTCCCACTCCTTCTGTCACATGAAGGGGCAGTGAGAAGACAGCTGCCCATGGACCAGGAAACCTTAGCAAATATTCCGGTGCCTTCACCTGCCACTTCCAGCCTCGGGAACTGGGAGCAATGATTTTCTGTTTAGCAGTCATTCCATATGTGCCGTACTTTCTGTTATAGCAGTCTGAAACAACTAAGCTACCAGGCACTGTGAGTGAGGGGCTGAGCCAAGGATGCTTGGGTTGCTTTGTGTCCCCAAGCCCTGAGATTCCAAGACCTATGTTGACAAAGGGACCCTTTCCAATTTGCTACGGTTTCATCCCATGCATCCTGTTAACTAAGCCTCCCCGGAAGCAACTTGTTTTGTCACTTCGTTGTGCTGCATCTGGTCCACTTTGTAGATGCTGCAGAGGTCTTTGCTGCCAACAACCAGACGGGCACCAGTGGCACTTCTAGGGACCTGGCCAAGGGAACCTTAGGTCCGCATCAAGGTAGGAAGACTTGGGATGGCAAATGGGGGGTGGAAAACATTCTATGGGGGCGACATTTCTGCAAATCTTTCTGTAGGTAACTTTTTATTCCTGGAAAGCATCAAACACTTGCCATCCCAGAGGCTATGTGTCTTTGGCGGGAGGAATAAGACCAAGCATTAGATAACAACAAGGCTCCGGTGGGAGGCAAAGGAGCTTATCCTCTGATTACAGAGGCGCTTCCCGCAGGATCAGAAATCATTGCCCCAGGGAGCACATGCCCAGTGAAGCAGAAAGTGAGAGGGAAAACAGCAGGAACTAAAAAACAGCTTCAGGTTTGTTAGAGATAATTAGGAACTATTGGTGGCGTGGAGGTCAACGCTATAGCTCCCCTCACCAACCACAGGCCGGCACCTTTGAAGGTTAGGGTGTTGCTCCCAAATGTGGTCACAGAGAAAGAGAGGTGTCTTTGATGTTTATCACCTCCAATTACGTAGCACATCTTTAGGCTTTCTGACACCCACGCTGTGTTCTGGTTGGTGATAGGCATTCCCTTTCCTGAGCACCCTGAGCAACCACTGGGCCCTGGTGCTCATGAATAACGATTTAGGATGAAGATTAATAAAGCCGAAATTTATAAAAGGACTTAAAATTAAAATTTAAAAAGCTCTCCAATCTGCAAAATCCCTTTCCAGCGAAAAGGATGGAAGAGTAGTTAGTATTACGTGTAATCGGAAACATTTATCAGTAGGCAAATCTCTTAATTGTAGCCATTATATTCTGTTATGAATGATCCACTAATCTCTTGATTTCATTCTCATTTCATTCCTCATTTCAGCACATTTTGGTATTTTTTCCCCTCTATGCTCAGCTCTTCATTTAAAGAAGAAGAAAGAAAAACTCTTGCGAAATAATGAAAGAATTTGCTTTCCCTTTGTGTTCTTGTCCATCCTCAAGCCTTTGTTTATCTTTTTTTGTTAAATTGGAAAGAAATAAACATAAAATCTGAAAAAGGAATTTAAGAAAATTCTATTTATTTGTCTCAAACCACCCTCTACAAATAATTTTCTAATTTTTAAAGAATTTCAAAGAATGGCACGAAATATATTTCATTATTAATCATTCTCAATACTAGAAAAGTTTTTATTGTATTCAGAAATCACTTTCACTGTGGTTTGAATTTGTTGCTTTTGCTCTGTTCTTATATAGCCTCAAAAGACCGTAATATCATACATTTATCCAGTACACACTTTAGCTTGAGTCTTGGCAGAACTTTGTGTTGGCTATGGAGGGGTTAACAATGATTCTCATCTGGGAGTGATTTTCCTTTTCCTGGGGGACCTTTGGTGACATCTGGAGATGAGTTTGGTCACCCCAACCTGGGGGAAATTCCTGGCATCTGATGGGTACAGACCAGGGATGCAGCTAAATATCCTACAATGCACAGAATGGCTAACCCCCACTTTTCTTCCCCAAAGAATTATCTGTCCCAAACCATCAACAATACCAGGATGGAGAAACCATGTTCAGAGGAAGTGCCAACCATGAAGGAAGGCGAGACCAGTGGAACAGCTGTGGAGAATTCAACCTGGTACAAATCGTGTGGTTCAAATGTTCAGTCCCATGGGATTAATCAATGGAGGGCGAGATTAAGGAGCGAGATCAACCTGGAGATCATTTGAGGTTTCGAAAATTGCTACCCACAGGATTTTAGTTATGTTTTGGATGTATTTCTCACTTTATCCTGAGATTACCAACCCATCTTGCCTCTAGTTTTCATAAAGTAATAGCTGTAATGTGTTATTTGGGAATTCTAATTTTTCAGGAAATATTTTAGCTTGGCCAGCTTTAACTGTCAACCCTTGACATGCTTCCCTGGCATCCTGAGTGGGGTTTATTTGTAATATAAACTTCTGGCTGGTTAGTTCCTGGCTCCAACTTTAGAAACTGCCACATTTTTGAGGGTTGTACTTTCCCAATGTTAATGTGAGAGGTTGAAAGTTTTTTTTTCCCTCCAGAAAAAATGTCCTATGTCAAAGGTCAGCGATATAAAAGTATTCCCAATTTAACAACAGGCATGACTAAATATAGAATGGAACAAAACCCTGGAATTACTTTGTGGGGCCAAGAACAACAAGAACAATCAATGACCCTGCCCAGGGACTCTCCTTTCTGGTGACTTCAAATGCGTCACATTTCTTTTTAACGCAATGCTCACAAGGGAGGTGGACACAGAGCCCATTTAAGTCGTATTTCCTATTCTGGCAGCAAAGAGATTTTCCCATCTCATCACCTTGGTTGGAAAACAAAATTCAATATCCTGATGGTTGAAGTACTTTGTAAACAGCAAAGGGATACACTCTTGTAAGGGTTATTAAGGTGTCAATCCCCAAATATCTGGCTAAGCGCAGCTCCTTGATTGAAACGTGTAGGAGAAAACAACTTAATACTTGCTGAAGTCCTGTCCACCCAGAGCCATTTGGCCCTATGAAGAAGTGAGAAATACAGTGGTCCACGTGCGCTTGGTAAAGCGGAAGGAGTTTGTGCCACGTCCTGAGGGTCTGACACTGCCTCACTCAGAGCAGAGTTCACCGACGCCAAAGCCATGGCTTGACTCCTGGCAGGGGCAGCCAGGGTCTTCAAGTCCAATGGCCACCCAACTCACCTGGCCCTCTCCCACTGCCTTTTTAGGAACATGTGAAGTGCTATGTGGAAGTGGCACCAAAGTGGAATCTTCCCTCACATCCATGAGAAGACATCGTCCAAGACAGCACTGATTTCACAATCAAAAGATGTGAGCCTTAGATTTAATTTGTTGCCATATGTCGTGATTTCTCATTCTGTTTTTGGAAAGTGTACATACTTGCATCAAAATTAGATTCCTGGCACAATGTCCATCTATTGGCCTGGGGACATTTCTTTCTTGCTCTGCATGCTTCCAGTTTGGGACAGGAATGAATGGCTCTGTTTCTGCCGCTTCACACCGTGTTTACTTTCTTACCTGGTGGATTCTGAAAGAACTGAAGAATGGAGGGTGACCTGGGTAGCAATGGGGCAGACTGCTGAGAGGGAAGGGATGTTTGTGATCTTGGGAGGACAATGGCCTAGCCATTGGGCCCTTTCAAGCCACCTGATCTTATGCCTTTTCCATCATCTTGTGGAAGGCTGCGGGTCAGAAATGTCTTCATGGTTTTCTACTCCAACCCTCCAGTAAACTGTGGGCCAGAATGATCAGGCATGCCAAGGGTCACACAGAGGCCAGACTGGGGCCAGTTCTCTATGGTTCAGTGCCACTGACCGTGAAGAAGAAAACAAGGTGGGAGGATCCTAAGGAACTCACCAGGAGGATGGAGAAGGCCAAGGACTCGAATTTCCAGAATCCAGGAACTACACAACTCAAGTGTCCAATTTAGTTCAACACAAAGTGTGTGTGTATTACAGTGAGCACAAGAAAAAAATTCATCCTAAGGAAATTTGAAGGTCCAAAGAGCTAGGCAAAGAGAAACAAAAGGCAGAGGAAGAATCCCAGATGCAGACAGCTAACTAGGAGAGCCTCCCTGCTCCCCCGAGACTCTAGCTGGTAGAATGAAAGTCAGGATTTGTGCTTGTTCTTAGGGGGAAGGTGTGCACAACCTCATAACTGCCCCTGGATGGAGATGGTGTGTGGCCTCCCTCCACTGTATCAGTTGGGTCAATTTTGCTCTGTCCTGGAACTGCCTGGTGTCTAGGGGGTGTCCATGAGTGCAGCACTCAGTGGACAAAGGGCCATGGTAGCAAAGTCTGGAGGCCTCCAGAGTGGAAACTCCAGCTCCCTGCCTTGGTGGGGGTGAACTGAAGACACCACTCCCAGTCCCAGGTCCATCCTTGGGGTTTAGAACACCTGAGACAGAGCAGAACAGAAGGATCATGGGAAGTGGAAAGACAGGAGCCCCTGCCCATGGGCACCCTGGGCTCCTTGTCCAGGTGAGCTCTGAAAAGTGCTGCCAGGAAACCCACACACCTTGGGCAGATGCCCAGGGGCCTGGCCAGCACTTTGACCCCTGCTCTGGGTGGTATTAAGTTTTAGTGGCAGTCTCTCTGTAATAAAGCAGCCCTATCTTTTCTGGTGTATGTTACTTGCTCTGAGAGCTGCTCTGCGACAGGGTAAATGAGTCAGAAAGTTTCTGATTCAGCCACAAATGAAACTGGGCAAGGCTCATTAAGGGCACTAATGAGCTCTTCTTTCATCCTGCGCAGTTCGGACTTTTCCAGCACCAGGGTTGCTATGGTGGGCCCCTGTGCTCTTCAGGTGGGAATTGGAAGGTGAACACACTGAGGCTGAATGCTGTGAACAAAGGAAGCCTCCCTTCAAGAAATCATCCTGAAGGCCAAAAGAGATTACCCAGTCAGGAGGCTGAGAGCCTACCAGCGAGCGAACAGCACACTGGACTTTGGCTTGCACGTTGTTCACCAAGCGCCTAGAAAAAGTGAATGATGTATTCCAGTTTTACAAAGATCCTGAATTTTGTGCAAAACCAGAAAGACTTCTTCTCCTATGGCAAAGAAAAGATTAAAAAAAAAAAAAAGACATGTATACTCTTTTTGTTCTCCTTGAGAGAAACATGATCTATCATGGTTTATGCCATAAAATCTCTGATCATGCCAAGGAGGCATTTCATGAATTTAAAAATGCTGTTTAAGTTTTTCTAAAACCATGGGTTGTACTTTTACATCATGTAATTCTATTCCTTTGTGCTTTCTTACATGGCAAAATATCCAGAGTGAGGACACAAAATCCAGATATAACTTTTGATCAAAATAAATAATTTGATAAAAACAAACCCAAATCAAAGATGTCCTGTGTGCAACTCTAGAGCAAATAATTTTCATTCTTTTTTGATAATATTGCCAAATAGCAATGTACTTAAAAATGTTGGCTGTGTTTGGTTAGATTGCTGTCAAAAGTCCCTCTTAAAGTGACTGGCCCTCTCAAAGTGGGAAGAAAGGCACCCTCAAGGTGACAGTGTAAGGGAGGAGAATATGAATGACATGGGTCATCCTTAAGAGTACTCAATGTTGTCTCCTCCACCTTGAGAAAACAGAATTAAAGAGTAGGAAAAATCAAAAGGATTTCTAGGACCTCTCTTCAGGCAGGTGAATATCAAACCCAGCAGGGGTACCTGTTTATATTGGCTGGAGGATAATTTAAGAGACAAGACCACACAACCTTCAGCAGAGTATCACAGGTCTGCATAAGGTTCAAGGTGACCCCAGCATTAGATAGAAAAATCCCCATCCATCTAATCATAGTTATTTCTGCAGATTTTTGCTGCCTTGGTTGCTGACTCATTGTTCTGGAAGCCCCTTCTGTAAAACAAGAAGGCTTCACAAAAGCGTTCTGATGATGTGCCTTTCTGTCCATGTGCAGAGAAACACAGGGGAAGTGATCTCTTGTACTATTGATGAAGAACATGGGTATCTGAGTCTTTGCCAGACCCAGCCTGATGAGAACCCTGTGGTGTGGTCAGCATTATCAGGCTGAGACACGTTTATGTCCTGTCACTTGGCCAGGGATTAGCACTGGCTTGGCTTGGGCATCTCAGCCCCTACAGTGGCCACCCCCACAGCGCTCTACCAGCAATAGTGCTGAGGGAGCATCAGGGAAATAGACCTGAGCCTGGAGGGAGGTTGGGAAATCACCACGCCAGCCAAGCAATGCCAAACCTAGAACCAGCAGGGAAGAAGTAGAAAAGTGACCAGCAGGGATAAAAGAAAGGAATTTCTTTAGTGGGTATGATGAAAGCAGCCAAGTCCATGTCTTAAATATTTTCTTTCCAGTAAAATTTTAATTTGTTACCTTAGAAAGAGGTCTGTATGGTTAGCCTCCTTCAAACAGGGGTTCAGATGCCTAGTTTGGTCATGTGATCTTTTTTTAAAGTAACAGTGAATTTTTTAAAAAGTTCCTTTCTTCTCTTTCTCCTCAACAGACCTGGGAAAGGAGCTGAAAACCAGAATGCTATCAAATGCTTTATGAAACATTTGGGGCTAATTACCCCTCCTGGAAGTTTCGGGATTTTTTTTCCTTGCCTCCCCCCCGTTTGATGGAACACAGTTCAAGTCTCATAAATGCTTAAATATGTAGTCGTAAAGTTTGTGATGTCTCATGGGCACTGCTGTCTACAGAGCCAGGCAGGGCTCTGTAGAGGTTCAAACAGCGTGTTGTGGAAGCTGGACTGGGAGACTCTACGTGCTCCATGAGACAAACCAAGCTTTCTTGGTTATGTAGCCAAGGGTTACCCCAGGAAATCTTGCCACCTCCCCTTTTGAACAAACGAGAAGGAACTATCCTGGGGTGTTGCTGCTTCCTCCTTATCCAGCCAACCCCAGCAACTGATCCTTCATTTCCTTTCTTATTACTCCAGACTTCGAGGAAGAAGCCAGACCAGGCCAGGGTCAGAGGCCCCGGCTTTACCTTCTTCTGGCTGAAAACAAAGCCATAAATCAGAACCCAAGCATTGTTTACAACACCCCCATCCCCAAGGATCTGCCTTCTCTCTCAGGGTAAGTGACACACCACCAAGTGGTTAGGGAGGTAGAAACGAGGATTGTCCCCATGTGGAATAATTTTGGGCCCTGGAACAATGAGTTAAGATTAAAATGAACAAAGAAAGGAACCCCATTTGCTTATAACCTTTTCCTGACCCAGCATGCTTGGGTTTGGTCAGTGAATTCAGAGGCACATGCAAATGCTTCTGGGACCTGAGCAAGAATGAATTCAGCTGGACTTCCTAGGCAGACCCGTCCCTGAACACTAGGAAGCTTTCTGATGGGTGGAGGGCTGAGCTGGAATCAGGAGGTGGAGATGTGGGGTTTACCCAGAATCCCTGTCTCTACCTCCGCCATGCAGTCAGCAAATGCCAGAGACCTCGGGATGTGTTTGCATACCCTAAAAATGGATCCCGGTGCTTCTGTGGAACTGTCACATGTTTATTTACCTAATTCAATTTTCCTGAGTCACATGATGAGATTTTTATTTACTGAACACATTTCACTTCCCTCAGTTCTACAAACTCTGGTGGCCATGGACTAACTTTTTAGTGGAACATTGCCAGGGGGATATAATCCAGTCTTTTTTTTTTTTTTTTTTGTCTCATCTTCTCTTTCATACACTTCAACTTCTGTTCTTTCATTAGCCTTCTCTTAACTAACCAAGGAAGTGATTAATCAGTTAAAAATCAGTTTGCGGGGCTGGAGCCGTGGCTCAGCAGTTGAAGTGCTTGCCTGGCATGTGCGAGGACCCAGGTTTGAACCTCTCAGCACCACATATACAACTAAGTGTTGGAGGAACAAAAAAGCCAGATGAAAAACTAAATAAAATTGATTCTCTGATTCTCTATTTCTCTCCCCCCTCCCTCTCTCCCTCTGTCTCTTAAAAAAAATCAGTTTGGGCCACTTGTAATGGTCATATGAAAAGAACTGACAAATTAGGGTACATACCAAAAGGGTGACCTGTTAAGTAGACCTCTATCTATTCCTATCTATCATCCATCTATCATGTATCATCTGTCCTATATCTATCTAGTTATCCATCCATCCATCCATCACCTATGTATGTCTGTCCTGTTCCTGACCTTGTGCTTTGTGCTAGAGACGGCGCAGCAGTACACAGCAGAAACAAGGCCCTACCTTATGGAGAGGAGAAAGACTGACACTAGATAAACAATTACATAGAAGGGGACTGCTTCCTTGGGGAAGCTTAGAGGCTTAAGGAACGTATGTGAGCAGCAGGACTGCAGGAGGGGAGATTGTTATGGGCTGTGCAGGGCTATCACAGAAGCCTTTGAGGAAGGTACATCTTAAAGACTGGAAAAGAGGGACTGCAGCCAACAGGAAGAAAGGAGGGATTACATTAGCCCTGAGCATGCCAGGCTATGAGAACTCCTGGAAGAAAAGCAGAGATTAGAGTGTTCAGAGAACAATGAACAGAGGATTTCACTTTAGTGGAGATCAGTTGTGTGTCCACAGAAACAGATGAGATTGGAAACAGCAGCCCTGTCTATGTGGACATGCATTTAACCTTCACCATTCCATCATGGTCTCCAACTAAACAGTCGAGAAAACTAGACACAGAGTTCTCACAACTGCTAAAGGTCTCACATGCAGGAAACTGTCAAGCTGGACCTTAACTCAGGGAGGCTAATTCCAGAGTCTATTTCCTTAAAACCACTGTGCTCTGTTACCTTCTTCCTGGTAAGGATGGAGTGGGGTTGGGAAGGTCTTGAAAGATCAAACCTAGATCTGTGGTAACATGGGATGCCTAGGGGATTGGGTTTTATTTTTCATTAACACACACACACAGAGTATTTAAAAACTAAGCAGATACCATTTTAACTCAGACATATGCCCCGGCACAGCAGACCAATGGAGCTGAAGCTGTGCTGCTGATCTAGCAGGGCTCCATGCAAACTTGGACCAGAGCTCTTCTGCCGTCACTTGGGCCTGTCTGAAATTTATGCAAGTGTCTCTTTGGTTATTCTCCATGTCGTCAAGAGTCAACAAGAGAAACCCTGTACTGGCCTGTCTAAAATTTCAGGCTTTTGCACCTCCATGCTTATATAACAACTATGAGAGTTTCAGCATTTTTCTGTTATTGTGCAGCTAAATGTGGTTCCCATTGAAAGGCCTTGCAAGGAATAAATGACGTACATTTATGCTGTTAAAATATCATTTTCAAATCTATTTTGTATTTTGGAACATTAGCATACGATTACACGTAAAAACAGTTATGCTCCTTAAACTTTTGGCCCTGAAATAGGTAACTGGGAAGCACTAAAGGTATCTATATCTTAGCAGATGACAAGGACAGGAGAGACAGACAGTAGGATGAAGTTGGGGAAGAGGTTAGGAGCGGTGAGGAGGCAACTCAAAGTTCTAGGATGGGCGAAAACAGTCTGAGAAGAGCAGGTGGTGGAGATTAAGAAAAGATATTTTGCTAAACCCATGGAAAGAAGAGATTTTTTTTAAAAGTGAAAATGCAAATAACTTATTTGATCTTTCTTTTCTTTCTTTCTTTCTTTTTTTTTTTTCAGGGCTGAGGACCGAACTCAGGGCCTTGCGCATGCTAGGCAAGTGCTCTGCCACTGAGCTAAATCCCCAACCCCTTATTTGATCTTTCAAACACCATTATGACATTTGCAGTGAATGTTCAAGTTTCCCTGAAGTTTGGCTATTTTCTGGAGCTTAGTAACTGGAATGTGTTCATTGTTGGTACTTATTAAATGTTTTATTAAATGAATACAATACAAAATATGCCATCCAATGGTCTTTGATTACTATGTAACCACTTCTAAAAAAGGTCTTTTGCTTTTAAAATTGATGAACTCAATAGAGCCAGGTCTGGCGTTGATGCCCAGACAAAGGAAGTTGTTGACTCTAGCACAGGGGAATTTGTGAGTGGAGCTAATGTAATGTTCCAGCAATAAACTGCCTCCCAGAGGTTCTGCCTGCATCCTCTAAAACTCCACTATTTCAGTATGGCTTTACAGACACTCACAGGAATTTGGTCCACATGGAAATTAGTACATGAGATCAAGTTGAGCTTCCTTTGTGTACTCATCCCCCCTGGCGTTGGAAAATACAGCCTGCGTCCTAGGAGCTCATGTCTGGGGCCAAGCTTAACCAAAAGCAACCCTGTGAATATTTTGTTCTTGCAGCTCTGTATAATTAAGATAAGAATGGAGGTTGCCAAGATTTTTCGAAAGCTTCAAACTTAAGTTTTGAAAGACTCTTTATGACTTACAAAGAAATTTCATATCAACCATATTAGATAGATTTTCTGAATCCCTGTTTTACAGATAAGGACTCCGCCATATTTTGGATGTGGAATGTTCTCTAGAGGTCCATGTATTAAAGACTTGGGCCTTAGCTTGGTGCTTTTGGGAGGTGGAGGGACCACTGAGAGGTGGAACATTGTGGGAGGTCCTTAGGTCATTGGGAGCTGTCTTTGAAAGGGATTGTGAGACACCTGTCTCTTCTTCTTTCTCTATTGCTTCTTTGCCACATGGAGAGTGCTTTTAGTCCCCCATGTGTTCCCATCATGGTGTGCTACTTTGTCACGGGCCCAAAGCAATCATGGACTGAAATCTCCAAAGCCATCAGCCAAAATAAACCTTTTCTTTATGTCAGTTGATTATGTCAGGCATTTGCTATAGTAACGGAAACCTCACTAACACAGACCCTGAAGCTCAGAGTGGGTAAGAGATCTCCCATGTCACACAGGCAAGAAATGCTCCCAAGCTGATACTTGAGCTCAGATTTTCTGACTCCCAGCTGCGCCCTCCACTGCAGAGATTTCTCAGCATCTTGTTTCAGAAGCCATGGCTATGAAAAGCAGAAACTCACATCTGTGTATTTCCTTCTGTGGAATGCATGAAATAAGATGCTAGTCATTTCCCATGTCATCAAGAGTCAACACTTCTGGTGACAGATCACAGCATCTCCCAAAACATTCCTTTGATTAGCGGCTTGACTGGCTTTGCAACATGGAGTGCTTCCCGGGGAAAGTGTTCTGGGTTCAGTCTGACCTTAGTGGGTGTCAGGAATTCTCCACCCACAGCTGGCCCTGTGGAGATGAAAAACATGCTCACGCCCTTGAACCCTGTCCCAGATGAGCTGCTTCAGGGGACACTCAACTCCCCAGCAGGCGGAGGCAGAAAAGAGTGGGACACCGCCTTAGCTGATGTTTCTGCATGGTGCTGTTTCTGGCATCCCCTTGGTTAGTGACTCAAGGACTGATTTGAGCTTGGGAAATCTGAATCTTCACGGACAGCACTTATCTTCTGTTGCCTTCTTTCAGTGAAATTCAACAAACTCAATACTGTGTTGGTCTAGAGCTTTAGTGGCTAGGGAGGTGAGGTTAACCCCAGCTTTTCACTCAGGGTGTCTGCAGTATGGGAGGAGGTAGAAGACAGGTGTGAAAATGCCATCACTAAGCAGAAGGTACTGAGTGATGAGGGCATTGAACAGCTCAGGGCAGAGCTGCCCTTCTGGCCTCCACCCTCCTCTTGTTCAGTAGGCTGTAACGTTGCCATCTTCTCTTCCTTCCCGCAACAGGCCACGCTTGTTTCTGCCTCAGGACCCTTTCACGTGTTCTTCCCTTTGCCTTCTGTTTTCTTGAGAACTTTGTTTGGCTCATTCTTTTTCATTGTTTGGATTTTAACTGGGGCATGCTCCTTCCTGAGGACCAATTTCTTTGTTTGCTTTTGATTCCTCCTACCCGACAGAATGTAAGCTTTCTTTATATTTGGAAGTCACTGACAAACTATACCAAGAACATAACTAGTTAAAAAAAAAAAAAAAGCACTGAGATTCACAGGGAGTACATAGAGGGAAGAGAGAACCTGAAAATTGATCTTTGGGTTTATCCATTTAGGTGGAATGAGGACCGAGAAAGACCTGAAATAGAACTAAACAGGGTCAGAGAAGGGGGAGCAGCCTAGTCCAAGGAGATGGAGCTAAGGGTGCTGAGTACTGACCCACAGAAAGGTAATCAAAGCCACAGCAGTGTGGCAGATGGGCAAGTGTCCCTGGGTGTGACCAGGGTGATCTTTGAGGGGAGCAGGGCAGAGGCCCAGCCTTCGGGAGCTTAAGGAGTGTGTGCTAAGGATGTGGGGCTCTAGGAATGGTGTATCCCACTGACACATGGTAGAGAAGGAAGGAGAGAGAGTGTGCTTTTGAGAGTGTATCAGGAGCTACAGGAGCCGTGGGAAGATCTAAGTTTGAAGGCAGAATGAGGGGAAAACCCCAGAGAGGAGGCATTGAAGATGGAAGGTGTGGGGGTTGTTGGTAGAGAAAGCTACTGAACAGTAGGGACGAGCTGCAGGGGACAGGGGAGGGATTCCTCCAGCCCAGTGTGGGGGAGAGGCCCTCCTGGGGCTTAAGAAAGCAGTAAGGATGCTCAGGTTTTAGGATCTAGGGCTGGAGGAGAAGTGGTAGGTGTAAATATCAGCTCTCTGATTTCCTAGTTCTTAAGATTTTCTTTAAGATAGCCTTCTTGACAAGTGGCTTGAGCCTTCTTGACAAGTGGCTTGCTTTAGAGCTAGGTAAATCTGGTTTAATTCAACATCTCAAGATGAAGTGATTTTTTTTTATTACACTGTGAATTTTTCCCTGTTTTATGTTTTTTTTTCAAAATTTTCAAGTAGGAAAAATGGAAAATGCAGAAGTGAAAAGAAGCTAAAACAATAATAACAACAATAACAAAAAACTAACCTGTAATCCTGTAATTCCACTACCCAGAAATAACTACCATATCACGGTGGAGCTACAAAGAATATGAATTCTAGAAGCATCCGCCGTGGTTTAAACCTGGCTCTGTCACTTCTTATAATGTGGTTGATAGCTATGTCATGCAGAGTGAGGGACGAATCACGTGACCTCACGCATTAGGTGAGTGCTGCCCCTGAGCTACACCTCAGCCCAAATTCTGCCAACGTTAATGCGTGGTAGTCCGTGCCTGCAAGACAGGAATGGCGCTGACAGGCACCAGCTGGCAAGGCTGTGCCGAGATTAAATTACACCATCTCCAGAATGGTGCTTTGGCACGCGGGAAGTGCCGTAAGGTGTTTGTCTGGACCCTTCTGTAGAGCTGTTCCTCTTGTGGGATTGGAATGCTTCGTAGGAATGGTTTTCGAGTCCTGCTTCGGTTCCCGTTGACTGTTAAATTGTGGAAATTTCCCTGTAATGTTTCCTACATTCGGTCTGCATTCTAAGGAAGTGGCAGAACTGTGCATTGGCATGACTTGGTTTACCCTTTTGAAACTTCAAGATCTCAGCACAAGCATAGTCACACCAGAAGTTCACTTCATGGAGACTACAGGGCAGTGATCTGTCCTTATTTGTCCTTTATACAAACACAGCAGAAGCAACGTGAGTGGTCCAGCAAGGTGCCAGGACATCAGGGCAGAAACCAACCAAAAAACACATAGCTTTCAATATCTGCTCAGCCTTTGCTATGTTAGTTTGGGGGATTGTGTTTGTATTGAAACAAAAAGGGACTCCATTTCTAATCAGCTGTTCCCATTGTGTTTAGTGGCTCTGGCTGTCCAAATGATGGGCAGGGGAGTCAAGATGAGAAGCACACTGTGCCATCAAGTCCCCCAAACTTTGATTTCATGTTGCATGGTGGCATTTGCCCATGCACTGCTGCTGGCGACCTTTGCCAGTTGTTGGGGTGATTGGCAGCGTTACACCAAGGGGGACCTGGAGCTTACCAAAGACACACGGACCAGGTGCAAAAGCTGGTCCCCAACACTTTCAGGGCGCCCATGCACAGCCTGGGGCTTCACACAAACCCGACACCCTTGTTCCACTTTTAATTGGTGATGCTTCTGGTTGTAGGGAGGCTAGAAGTAACCAGCACATTGTCTTTTAAAGCAATTTGGATTTTCTTCTAATACAGGACTTTGACTTTGATTCTTTTAGTCATGGACACAATTTTCTTTCTTAGACAGAACCTATTTTTCAGATGTCACAAGACCTTAACAATGCATGCATCATATTCCACTGTGTAAGGTAAAGCCAAACTGTTTTTAATAATTCTGCCCTTAAATGCCCATGTGATAGGTGATCCATTGTATTCCCAGCCCAAGATACTGAAATACAGATGTCAAAGAAGGATCTGGAGGCTGCGGAGGCTGATAATACTGCAGGGTGGAGAAGCTTCCCTCTGCCTCAAGGCACCTCCGTTCTGCAGTCAAAATATTGGCCCACAGGCCTTTCGCACAGGGCTAGGAGCTAACCCTTGAAGTCCCAGGCTGCAGCTTCCTCCTAATTAAAAGCACATTGTAATACCAGAGGTGGCGCCTGATGCAGGCTTATTTGCCCACGTGGAGCCAGTGCCCCACCAGGGTCTACTTAGTTTTGGAATTTCTAGCATATTACAGGCCCGACCGAGAAACTGTGTTCCATATGTGGAGATTCACAGCCTTCCAGACAAACAATATGAGGGAGGAAGTGGTGTTAACAGTCAGTGCTGGGAGCGGAAGGACATTAGTGCTATACCTAAAGCAGTGTGTACAAAGAATATTCCAATGTTTTCTGGGCTCTCCCATTCTTGATTCAAAGTATCCAGCTGGTTTTTATGTTAAGCCCTTTCAAATTCATCTCATTGTTGCAAAGGGCCTTCTGGGGAAAATCGGATTCCCAGGAGAGTTTAAATGATGAATAAAAGATTAATAATGAAGCAACGGCCAGTTATTGAACATCTGTGCTGAGCTCTTTACGTAGGCATCCTCATCTTCAAAACAATCCTATGTGCTGTTAATTTTGATTGCATTTTATAGAAGACACTGAGGCTCAGGATAACTAAGGAGCCTTGCTAAATTCACACAGCAGGTAAATGGTGGACTTTCAATTAAGACTTCAAAGTCACCCACGCCCAACTCCAGTACGCCAGGATGGAAAAAGAAAATACCTGTGTACGTCATGTGTGCTTTTCTCAGTGGTGCAGAAGTTTGTTAGCTGACTGGAAGATTTAGCAGTGAGTTTGAAGATTCAAATGAATTGATTTGAATTGTCCGGCAGCATTATAATTTTGCATTGCAATTTTGTAGAACACAGGAGGTTGGATGTGAAAATGACAAGCACTGTCTATTCCCAAGTTGGCTCCTAGAAAATGTGGGAAGGGGCAGACAGTGCAGATTTTGAGCGTTTTTGAAAAAACTGAGATCCACAATGAGTTCCACATTCAGTTCTGATCCTCCCTCCGGCCCCCACACTGGACATGTCCTCAGGGCCTGAGACAGTGCTTGTCCAGAGCATTCTTGCTAAATCACTGCCGTAAAAGTTGTGAAAGCAGTCAGTAGACCCTGCACGACTGG
Organism: Aplodontia rufa; assembly: GCA_004027875.1. Taxonomy (NCBI): domain Eukaryota; kingdom Metazoa; phylum Chordata; class Mammalia; order Rodentia; family Aplodontiidae; genus Aplodontia; species Aplodontia rufa. Next base: position 23,197 of record PVKS010005563.1, on the reverse strand, counting down.
GTGACCCAAAAGTTGACTGAGAACAAGCCGGACCTCTTTGGGTGGATGGTAGAGATGTATGTGAGAAGGCGGTGTCTGTCTTAAAGCCCTATGATTAAACAAATAGGCAGATATCTTTGAAAGGCCATGCCACCATGCTGCCCCTGTTTGTGTTCATGGATCCTACTCCTTCTTCCTCTTCTTCTTCTTTTTTTTTTTTTTAAGACAGAGGGACAGTGAGAGAGAGAGAGAGAGAGAGAGAGAGAATCAATTTTATTTAGTTTTTCATGGGGGTTTTGATCAACCAACACTTCTTGTGTAAATGGTGTTGGGGTTTGAACCTAGGTCCTCATGCATGCCAGGCAAGTGCCGTAATCACTGAGCCACTGCTTCAGCCCCTTACCCCTTCTTTTTAGTTAATATTTTAGCTAAGCAGAGTCCATGTAAAAAGCTGAAAGTGTAATTCTTCCTTTGCTGGAGAAGGCTCAGAGCCTCAGGATTTAGAACCAGGAATCCTTGGTGTTATTTCTGCCTGCAATATGAATTCAAATTGCTAGCCTCTTTCCGCCTTCAGTTCCCCAGTTCTTGGGCCCTGGTATCTTTTTGGTTCCCAAGATTCTCCCTGTCCCTTTCTGTAAGCCACTTAGACAGTTGGTTGTGTGTGATGACTAGGAGCACACCATTTTTATTTCCCTCTGTAATCCCAGCAGTTCAGGAGGCGGAGGCAGGAGGATCACAAGTTCAAAGCCAGCCTTAGTAACTTAGCAAGGCCCTATGCAACTTAGCAAGAACTTGTCTCAAAATAAAAAATAAAAAATAGGCTGAAGATATAGCTCAGTGATTAAGTGCCTTTGGGTTCAATCCCTAAATCCCTGGTGCAACAATAAAAACAAATAAACAAACAAAAAGAAAGAAAGAAAATCTCTGCATTGGAGCAAAGCAGAAGCAGCTAGGCTTACAGAAAGAATTTGACTGGTTCACAAGGTTTCAATGGGCAGAAAGAGCTGTTTTTGTCCTTCAGTCAAATGCACGATAGAAAAACCACATACAGGTAGTTTTAGAAGCAGACAGAGGAGGGCAACCCGGTTTTCATATTTTAAGAACTCCCAAAGACTCCAATACCCTCTTACCAGAACTCTACTAGATTGAGTCAGAGAGTCTTTTGCTCCAGTGGTTGTGGGAGTTACAGTGAGCAAAATAAAGGACCTTCTGATGCAGGATGGTTAGCACTGAGTGTGAATCAGCATTGTCTACAATTACCAAACACCAGCTCGAACTGGCCTCTCAGGGTCTCTTACTAGCTATGTGCCTTTAGGCCTTGTGACCAAACCTCCATTTTCTTACGTGTAAATTGGGTCAATTAGCATTGGGAAAATTAATGTCTATGTAAAGCACCCGAATGGAACTGAATCAATGCCTTTGGATTTTATTTTGTTTTACTCTTTGCAGTTATACAGTCTGGACAACTTGTTTCATTGGATGGGTGAGAAGAGATCACACTGCACCAAGTCTAGAAGGGTCCACGGTACTCTACTATTTTGTTCTTTGAAGGGGCTTACGTAAAGGAATCTTACTGCTCAGCATGTGTGAGACCTGGACAATGAGCCCTTGCGGGTGAGAATCACTTCTCAGTAAGAGTTTGCTTCTCTCCCAACAGTGGGAACCAGATAATGTCTCCCCACATTCAAACGCTGTACCTTTTTCTTTGTTTAGAGTTGATATCCTTCAGACACTTCCTCAGGAGGGACATTTTAGACAATGGGTCAAGTCACCACAGGCGAACTAATTGTTTCAAGGGTTTATCCCAGGCTCCATGAGCCTGGAGACACACTAAATATAATGCAGACATAGCCTGAGGCCATGCCAACCTCGACCGTGCCCAAGATCCCAGCCCCATGCACCCAGTATGAGCTGGCTCTCCGCGTCCCTCCACTGCCACTTTGGGAGTACAGCCCTGAAACGTGGTGCCAGCTGCCATTTGCCTCCCAGGGCTGGGTGTCAACAAGCGCTTCCCCTCTCTCTGAAAATGCTCAGGGTGTCCTGCACTCTATCTGGCCAAGAGAGAGTGTAAACTGCAGGTTTTTTGGCCCAGCCCAGAACATTCATGGAAAAGTCTCAGTGGCTGCCCTGGAACAGGCAAATCACAAACCAAACACTGGCTTGGGGAAGCACAAACAAAGTGTGGGAGAGGCAGCCCCCACACTTGGACCCCGGCGGGAAGTGGGGAGAGAACAGAGCTCTGCACTTCCAGGAACTACTGACTTGGTGACCTTCATTCTGCGGAGTCCCCAGCAAGCCTCTGCTACCTACAGAACCCAGATTAGCTGCTTGGAACCTTTGGTGGAGCCTATTTCCTGGCATGTTTGTTGGTTAAAAGCCTTCCTTGAATTTCCCCTTGGAAACTTGAAGGTGACTGGCTGTAACTGTGATAATAGAAACAATCGGCCTGTATTCATTTCGGAGATTGATGTTTGTTTGTTTTTGGTAGTGTAGAATTATTATTTTACATCTCCACTCATCATTTCTCAGATGAGATGATACAAATGGATCAGGTTCTTTCAATTTGCTTTTACTTTGTAGCAAATGAGTAAATTGATAGTTATGGCTTCCCATCCACAAATATGTGTTATTTATTAGTCTGGTCTGAGCACTTTACACAGAACATCTCATTCTAAGGACAACACCATGTAGTAAACAGTGGTGCTGTTTCCATTCTACAGATGAGAGGATTTGAGCTCCAAAGGATGAGCAATGTGTCCTTGGACACCCCTCCTGGAGTTGGGACTTACAGCAATCTGCCCTGATCCCTAGTTTTGCTTTTCCTGGTTTTGGTTACCTGTAGTCAATCATGGTCCAAAACTATGAAGTAGAAAGTTCTGTAATATAAGCAAGTCAGAAGTTTTAAAATGAGCACTGTTCTGAGTAGTGTTTTGAAATCTCTTATCATCTGTCTTGGACATGATTCACCTTTTTTTACCCCCCAGTGCTGCCCATTAGTCACTGTCCTGGTATTACAGTGTTTGTGTCAAACAACCTTTAATTAACTGAATAATGGACCTTAAGTGCAAGAGAAGTGATGGAAGCAAAGAGAAATCGTGAAATGCTTCCTTTAAGAGAGAAGGTGAAAATGGTACATTTTAAGAGAGACATCACATTCACATCACTTTTATTACAGAATGCTGTCGTAATTGCTCTATTATTGTTGTTTTTAATCTCACACTGTATCTAGTTTATAAATTAAAAATCTATCATCAGTTTGCATAGATAGGAAAACTCATACAGGATTCAAAACTCTCTGATGTTTCAGTCATCCCCTAGGAGCCTCAGAATCTACCTCCTGTGGATAAAAGGGAATTACTATGTGTCTATTTCACTGACTCCAGGGCACAAGCCCTTAAGCACAGGCTAAGTTGACTCCCTGGGATAAGTTGACCAGTGCATGATCTACTTGCACCTGGAGGTTGGATGTGGTCATGTGACTGCATTCTGACCAATGAGATGTGAGTAGAAGAGATGAGCCCCACTTCTAGACCTGATCCATAAAAGTCTCTCGATGGGGCTCTTCCATCCTCTGTCTTCCTGTGCCAGCTAAATGAAGAGGATACTGAGACTCTCGGGAGGTAGAGTCACAAAATGACACCGAATGTACCTATGGATATGTTTAAGTTTACAGGTGTGAGAAATAAATTTCTATCTTGTTAAGTTACTGGGATCTCCAAGTTATCTACTGTGGAATCTAAAGCTACTTTAATTGTTCCATATTATAAAAATTGATTGAGCACAGTAAAAAGTTACTGGTAGTGGACTCTTACAAGAGGATCACCACTTAGCTTTAAATTGTATGCTTTCTTTCTGTCTACAGAATAATTAGGAAATTTTCCTCTAACTTACAAAGATGATAAAGAGAGCCCATATCCTGTTTCCATCTTTCAAAGGGAATTAGCATGACATGAAAATAATCAGATTGCACAATAATCATTCATTGGAAACCCATCTGGTGTGGTGATGAGCTCATACCCTTGAGAATGAAGAAAATTTCCATCTGAGGCTGGATGGTGTGGCTTATAAAATAGGCCAGCTGGCTTTCAAAAGGTCCAGTGATGGGTTGGGACAAAGCTTACTAGGATGTCCAGTGGTCAAGTAGGAAGGTGAACATTATTGTACAAATGGTTTAAAAACTATTACACATGTTAAACAAGGACTCATGGCTCTTAGGTCTAACAAGTTCAGTGCTCTTGTCCTGTGTAGCAACTCTGGGTTGATACATAATATTATTGTTGCCCATCTCACCTGCTCTGCCTAGTTAATCGCCACTTGTCTTTAAGATCTTTGCTCAGATATTACCCCCTCAGAAAGCCTTCCCTTTCCAAAATTGGAAAAGGGAAGCTTCCCTGTTATATCCTCTTAGGCCATCAGGCACCTTGTCCTCAAAGCATTGACCTCCAATTTTATCCTCACATGAGTTTGCAAATTCTTATATGAACACTGTTGAGTGATTAGTGATTGTTAGATCTCCAGAGTGCAGCTTCTATAGGAGTATGCAATCGTATTTGTCTTTGTTCACTATCCTATCTTCAGAAACCTAACTGTCAGGCACATAGCAGGTATTCATTAATTATTTGTCAGACGAATAAACAAAAACACACAAATCAATAGAGAACTTGAGGTAGAGGAATTTGAACATACCATACCTGGTTTCAATGGAAAAGCTAGACAGAATTTAGGATGCTTGGCTTTTCTTGGATGATAACCAGCTTTTTTCAAAAGGCTTTAGTGAAACAGAACACTCCAAATAAGCCATCGCTTCCTCAGCTGATATGACCCCCGAACAAATGTCTACATGGTAGCTGCTGAGATGGTCCCCAGCCTCTAACTTCTCTGAGCATTGAAAATACTCTGTGAATTACTAAAAGATAGGCATGCATAGTTTTCTTGAAGTTAGAACATGTGAACCCTTGTCTCTCCAATGCTGGAATTTTGAGACACCCACTTGTGAACAGGATATTTTGAGGATGTTATGCAAATAACCTCTTCATTTAATTAAATAATTGTTTTTTCAAGGCTGTGACAGAGCAATTAGATTCCCCATCATCTTTATCAACTCCACTCAAGAGACCCCAAACCAAATATACAATTTAAATAAAAAATGGGTTACACCGCTTCCAATGGGATTACTCCTTCTGAGTTCCACCAAAGTTGATTTTAAGAAGTCTTCCCTGTGCAAAGGCAGTTGAATATTGATCAAAAGGTAAAATTCTGAGTTAATTTCCACAATACTTTGGCAATGGTTTAGCAAACACTGGGAGGGACAAAATGAGCAATGACTGATGTAGTAACTGCAGGCTAATACTAAACCTCCAAATGAACTGTTATTTTCTCATTGGAACAGAGAAAAGTGCTTTCAAGGAGGATGAAAACATCCCCATGTCAGACTAAAAAATACTTAATGAACAAACAAAACTGCTATTTCCTGTCCATATTAAGGAAGAAGAATCAAAAGATCCAAGAACAAGAGTTTTGCTTTCAGTCCTATTGCAAACATATGATTCTGTGTCAATATAAAAAAAAATACCGTTGCAGAAAATAGGGTACATGAAATTCCAGCAAGCTGATGCAGATACCACACATCATCCTGTCCTAAAAGGGATGGAATGAGTGGCCAAAAACCCTAAGACACACAAATGTGGACTTAGCAAATAAATCCAGTGCATTTGCTAATTGCTCCTCTCCATGTGGGTCTTTTTGTCCTTAAAACATAGCATGTGCTGCAAATCATCAGAGAAGAGTCTAGGCCCCAGCCATGTGTAGGCATTAAATAATACAAAGGATATCGCCTTTGGAAAACATACATCGTCACAACAAAATGATGAAAGGGGAACAGCAAGAAGAGCAAATTGAGAATCAAAGCCCCACTTTCCACATGTGGAAACATTTGCTTGAATCGCAGTCTGCTCCGTCGGTCCTGATTGGTTGCTTGAGTTATTTGAAGCATTGAAAAACTCAGTCTCATTTTAAAGGGATCACAGGGAGGGCTGACCATGGAGAGTATCAGAACTAATCTTGCAGACAGTTAATGAGGTTGTATTTGCAAACTAACCGCTCTTTCAGAACCTCAGTTTCCGAAGTGCGCCTTCTACTGTGGAGAAAGCATACCACCTACTCTCTGTGACTACAAACCCAGCCCAGGTTGATGAGGGGATCTCTCTTGTTCATTTGTCTTACTGTTGGGAATATGCTATCTGCAGATCACTGTAGGTCTGGTGCTGTGGTCTGCAAAGGGCCAGTGTTACAGCACTGGGTGAAAACTGCTATATAGGGGCTGGAGAGGTGGCTCAGTGGTAGAGCGCTTGCCTGGCATGTGCAAGGACCCAGGTTCAAACCTCAGCACCACATACACAACAAAGTGTTGGAAAAATAAAAGACAGATTAAAAACTAAATAAAATTAATTCTTTCTCTCTCTCACTCTGTTAAAAAAAACCTACTGTGTAGATTAAAAGGGGAAAAAGGGTGGAGGGCTCTCCTTAAATTCCTGATGCTTGGGTGGTCACTATAGCCACTGGCCCATATTTCCTTCTAGAGCTGGCAGTGATGGGAGAGCGTATAACCTTTGGACACCCAAAATGCATCCAAACCACATTTCTGAGAAGGCAGTGATGTGCCCTGTGACCCCCAAGATAGTCTATATCCGGGAAGAGAGGAGGACTGGGTCTGTTGGCCGGTGTGCTTGTCAGCAGACATTAGAAAATAAAAAAAATTAACCAAAGTTTACAACGCCTATGGAATAGATCTACAAATAGCAGGGGGAACCCCCACCCCAAACTAATGGCATCCAACTTAAAAAATGGTAATCTGAAACAGGCTTACATATGCCATACATATGTGTTCCACGTATCTGAGGCCAGAAGCAATGTACAGTGAGCCAATATTCAGATTTTTCACGTATTTGTTTTATTTTTCTTATAGTTTACACTGCCCAGCTAGGAGTGAGGTGGGGTTGGGAGAGTGGCAGAGAGTACAGAGGGAGCTTCACTGGGAAGCTTAAATGTCAGGGATTCTCATTTCTTGCTGTCTCTGTCATCTATGGGCTGATTCCTAGCAATATGCTCATGTGGCCATTTTTGCAAAAGTGAGATATTTTAATTGTCATCAGTTATGGCTGATTTCCTTTGCCATGTTGAATTCCCCTCTGTTGAACATCCCTGTTTCATCTATAGTATTGGAATGTCTGTGGGCAATTTGGGAATTTTGCTAAGGGGGAAGTTGAGCAAGGGCACATTTGGTTTGGGGTAAGGGGATATGTGTATGAGGTTCATGGTCATTTCCACCTGTAGCCAAGTTACTGCGAGCTGCGCCAGCGCAGGTGTGGCTTCCAGCAGCAGCCCTCAGCTCAGGTGCTGCCTCACCTCTAGCCTGTGGATGGCTAGAAATCTTACCACCAGAGGACTGCATCTTGCAGCACCTAGATGTGGGTATGTGGCCAGCAGAGGAGAAACATTTAAAGCGCTGAGATCCAGAAGCCAGTCCATGGGGAAATCTTCTAATCAGCAGACTGGTAAAATTATAGGTTAAGAGCTCGGTTCTCGTAAGCCCTAGCCAAAGGTAGCAGGTTTTTTCCTGCCAGGAGTATGTATAATATACAGCACACCCACTTGTATACTTTTTTCTTTATTGAAGGAAGTGGAGTATAATTGGATTCTCCCGCAAGGCCAGTGTCAAGAGGGCACATACCTCTAGCTTCACCATGAATAGCAAATACGTTTTGCAGTACATCGGAGGTAAAAGAAACTTAAGGTCTTCCAAATTCCCCAAGCATTCTGAAATCGGAACATTTTCAATGACAAGTTGTGAAATCTGAGTCACTCTTCTAAACTCTTGGTACTGAAAGGACAAATTTTGATCCATCGTGGTAAAGGAAGACTTTCTTTACCCTCTAAGGAGTATACTACAAACTCCCTCTCTCCTGAAGAAGAGATCAAAGAGTAGGCAGTAAAAAGAGGTAGGAATAAAAAGATAATAGGGATGATTAGCTGCTTAATTAACAGATTTACATTATTTTTTTTTCTGAATGTTAGGATGCTTCTAACCTTTGAGGCTTTCTTCCGTTTAAACTTGTGATTTCCCTTTCATGTCTAAGTTTGTATGTTTTTAAACAATTTTCCCTCTAAAACTCTCTGATTATGGATGTTTAAGGACCAACAATTAACCCTTGCTTGGGAAAGTAATGAGATAAAGAAGGACGGTGGAAAAGATACTTCAGAAGACCAAACTCCCTGTTGAGAAATGTCTAGCACTGACCCTCAGTGCTGCACATCCCATTCTCATGGGGAGCAAACTGGACATTGGGTTGTGAGGGGGTTCCCCCAAGAGCTGCTGCCAAATCTTCTGGAAAGAAGGGCACCACTGTGCCCAGAAGTAAACCTGACCCTCTTCCTCTTTCAGATGGCCACATTCATTCTCATGATAATAAAGGCAGCTAGTGTTTCCTGAGTGCTTCCTGGTTGCCAACCTTGGACTTCAACCGAGTGATTGGAGTTAGTCTTCATGATCATCCTGCCCATGCATTGCTTATGACCCTCATTTTTAGGTGCTTCATAATACTCTGTCCTCTACTTACACTGCACAGCTGATGATGGGGTTATAACCGGATAAACCCACCATCAGTTTAGACTATGGTAAGGCAAAAATGCGTTTAATTCACCTAACCTACCGACCGTCCTAGCTTAGCAACACAGCACACTATAGAGTGCTAGTGGTTTACCCTGCAGTCTCACGGCTGCCTGCGCTGCCCATAGCCTGCATTGCAAGAGAGGCCCAAATTGCATATTGCTAGTGTGGGAAAAGGTCATAATTCAAAACCTAAAGTACAGTTTCTACTGAATGTGTATTGTTCCTTTGTAAAGCGAAAAAAATTGTTTAGTGGTTCTCACAGATTATATTAGGAATTATTTACCAAGGATACCGATTGCCAGTCTCTACCCGCGGGTGTGCTTATTCTTCAAGTCTAAGGTGAGACTCATGACACTGTGCATATAGTTTTAAAGTGTTCCCATCCCCAGTGATTCTCAGGCTGCCTATATGGGTTTTTGTAAGCATCTACTTGCTCCCTAACAGTGGGATGGGACCCTTTCAGCCCTGACTGAACAGTTGGAGTGTGTACATTAGAACTACCTAGAAAGCTTTTAAAACATTCCAAGGCTCAGAGCCCTCATCCACTAAATCAGAATCTCTGGGAGTGGGATTCGGGGTAGAGTGTTTTTAAGAGCTCCCAAGATGAATCTAAAATTCATCAAGGAATTGACAACCATCACTTTAGTCTACGGGTAGACTGTGAACCACAAAAACAATGCTTCAGCAAAATGCGTGAAAGATGGCCATCAATTCTAATAAATGAATGTGCTGTTACTGGATTTTTCCCAAGACAAATAATAGTAAGAATACAGTCTATTAAACAAGAACAGCATTTCACACGTGCAGTCTTTGCAACTCAGTTTTACATGTATAACCTTATTTAATCATGATGACACTGTGAGGCTATATCCCCATCCCATAATGGGGAAGGTGAAGACCAGGAGATACAAGACTTTTTGGGAATTTTTTTTTTTTTTAGTAAAATTATTCTCTGCCCTTCTTTCAAAGCCTATATTTGTTTAAATGCAATTATTTTTGTTCTTGACTCTTCCCCCATGAGGCTACAGGAATTGAAGATGGGTCAGTGTACTGTTTTGAACATTCTTTTAAATCAGCCCTGCTGGCCAGTAGACAAGAGGGCCGGGAACAGGTAGACGCTGTCCTGGACGTGGGAAGTCTTGTCTGGACTGCGTTCAGACCTCCCCGGGGTCCAGTGTAGCTGCTCCTGCTCTTGGCTTTCCCTTTTCCCAGCCCCTCTTCGCTTGGCTCCACAGACTTGGAACTTTGCAGCCCTGGTGTTAACTCAGCCTCCGGGTTGGGGAACTAGTTTAGACCTGCTACCCTAGCTTTACTCTCTGCAGCTGCTTTCCAGACCCCCAGGGGGAATCACCTCCCAGCTGCAAACTAGGCTGTGTGGGCGTCAGGCATTTGCCCCACTCAGGCCAGCCAGCCCATTGCGGGGAAAACAGACAAGTCTGAGGACTGACTAGTCTGTAAGTCCCAATAGCTCCCAACAGGGCCAGGCACATCACTGGGGCTCAGCAAGTGTCTTCTGAATTGAATTGAATTGCGGTTGGGCAGGAATAACATTTTTTCCAGTCCTGGTGGCTAAAAATTGAATGTTCTTTTCAGTATACTGATGCTGTTAATAGAAGTTGTGAGAAAGCCCCCTGAAGCGGGCTGGCCCATCCTTGCTTACTTGATTTTGAAGCAGTTTTTACGTAACTTGATGAGACAGGATAAACAGGGAGATGTGAAGAAAGTGCGAGGTGGAGGCAAGGAGCCAGGCACCAAAAATTTTCTGTAACCACAGCAATGACTGGAAAAGATGGAATTATCTTGACTAAATAATTACCCCAAATACCAAGCTGGGGGGCATTTGAATTTGAACTAAGGTTTCAGAAAAGCTTCAAATGGACAAAGCAATCATGTTCTTTCTTGAATCACCCTACTGGGACATAGTTTTCCAAAATTCTTTTAGATTCACAACTTGTCATTGGAAATATTTTATGTAAAATTTTCAGATGGTTGCCAATTCTGGGAAGATGTCCCTCAAGTTTATTTTGTGTCTCATCTATTGGAACTGTAGTTGCTGTTTAAAGTAAAACTATAATGTATACACCCTTCAAGCATAAGAATTCAGGGGAAATCTCATCTCTAGAAATCCTGTCTGACCAAGGGAAAATGAATCCTGAGACAGAGTCTACAAGTAGCTGGGTCCTTTGGGCAGGGCTTCCAAGGAGCTGTCCTTTCAAAGAAAGTCCAGACATTCCACAAGGCGGGAGTGGGGACCACTACAGGGTCCTGAGTTGTTTAGACATTACGGTTCATTAAGGGATTATGCACCACCAAATTATACCTAAAAATACAAAGACCAGCTGTGGCTGCCTGGTTCCAAGCAGCGAGGTGAGCCAGTGAGCAAGGAGAGACAGCCAAGCCACTCAAGTTGACTTAATGAAATAAACCACCTTACAAAATACCCATCTGCCCAGGCAAGAGGGACACAAGTGACACCTTCCAGAGCCAGGCGGGGGTAGGCACTCCACTTTCTATTTTGCAGCCTCCCTGCTCCCCAACCAGGCTGGCTCCTCTCAGGGTGGGTTGGGGCTGTCAGTACTGACATCATCCTGGCAAGCAGGGACATGGCCTAATGCCACCAATCTAGACTGATGGTAGGAGAAGGCAGATGGTCTAGTCTCCCCTTTTTGAAGTCTCAGAAGGACCACCTTCTTGCAGAAAATGCCCTCCCTGGCCTGGGGCTGCAGCTCAGGGGTAGAACACTTGCTTTGCATGCATGAGGCTCTGGGTTCAATCCCCAGCACTGCAGAAAAGAGAAAAAAAATCCCAGATAATGTTCTTTTCCTCAGATCAGATTTGGGTTAGACTGAGCACAAGTGTCTGATTTCAGAGACCCCTGTGTGAACCACCAAAGGAAGAGAGAGGTGAGGAAAAGGCTGCATGTGCTGCCTGGTGCTCTTGCTCCTGTGCCTGCTGTCCCTCATAGCCACATTCCCTGTATCAGCTAGTCATTCCCCTCACCCTAACTGGTGCACACACTTAGCAAACATCACCTCTCCCGAGGGAAATGTGAACCAGTGAAAAGAGCAGTCTTTATGTTTGCAGCCATAAAAACTGTGGTTTTAATCACAGGGCTCTGTCTATTATGACTTTGAACAACTTCCCTCCTTCTCCAAGTTTCAACACCCTCATCTGTCAAATGGAGACACGCACACCCTTTCAGAGGGTTGCCTTGAAAAACACTCTCAGCGCACCTTACAGGGTGCCTGGCACCTTGAAGAAGATGCTCACTCTATGTCAACTGTTTCCCTGTTTATTGTAAAATGCTTCAGAGTCCTAAGCACAAGTGACAATAGTTCATTCTCCTCCCCCATCATTCCCCATCACTGCTTCACACTGCAAAGAAAAGTAATAGGAGGTTGGTCCCACCTGGTAGACGGCCCTGGAGATGCACCATGGCTTCAGCATCAGCAGGAGGACCCGAAAGTGTCCCCCTCGGCAAGTCCTCAGTGCTCGGTAAGTAAGGTCCCAGCTGCATGGCACGTCCTCAGAGACAGGCAGCCCTGCCGCCATGCCAGCTCCTGGGCCCCACACACAGAGCTGTGTTCTTTCAGTAACACAGAGTTCCAGTGCCACTTAGATTTAATCAGGCAAGGAAAAAAATGCGGTCAAAATAACTCTGCTTTCTCTAGCTCTCCTCTCCCCCTACCTACTCTCACCACTACCCTCACTAATCTACAGAGACTGTTTTCCTTCAAGGATTAGCAGAAGGCTCCTAAATCAAAATGGTTTCCCCTTGTCTCTGGGGACTTGCCAGGCACAAGGGAAAAATAAACCCCAGCATGCAGATAATCGCACATCCCTGCCTCTTGGAGAACGGTCCTGTTCACCGAAGCTGGCAGGTCAAAACGGAATGCAGTGAAGAGTGCTAATCCAGAGACATTCCAGGGTGAGAAAGCAAAGCTAACAGAGTTGCAGCCCCTCCGCCAACATTCCCAGGACATTCCATTTATTTTCTTAACTCTTTAAAACTTGGAGAACCCATGAGTTCCTGCATGGTGAAGCAAGAAGTCCAATTTTGTATCCACACTGGAGAGATTGCTATTTCTGTGGGCAACTTGTAAAAAACTGGACATTTTCTTTGGAAACATCCCAAATTTAAGTTAGGATTAACAGGACTGCAAGGAACATTTATCTGATAGAGATAATGTCCACATCCAAGATTTTTTGGGAAAATGGATAAAGGAGGTCAGGGCAACCTATTCCATTTTTCTCTCCAGAGTTTATAGAAAAGCTCTAGCCAACCCCAGGCAAAGATATTCAGTTAAATGTGTCACAACTGCTTGTCATTTCACTCAAGTCACTTTGATTGCTGACTGTTTTTTTAAGCATGTTTCAAAAGGACATCATATCACAAGGTGAGATCCCAACGCAGGAAGAGGGAGAGAAGAGATACACTGCAACCACAGCGTGATTCCTACAATTAAGAGAAGGAGCAAGATTAATCTTTTTTCGTTTTGTTTTTTGAACTGCAGATTTAACCTAGGGACACATAACCACTGAGCTACTTCCTTAGCCCCACTTTTTAAGATTTTTTTTTTTTTTAATTTGAGACAGGATCTCACTTGAGTTTGCTTAGGGCTTAAGTTGCTGAGGCTGGCCTCAAACTTGAGATTCTCCTTCCTCAGCTTCTTGAGTCTCTGGGTTTAAAGGTGTGCACCACCATGCTCGGCTAGATTTAATCCTATTGTCATTTCGGTTGCAGAGTCCTGAAAACCATGGTTACTACTGAGACATATTTGTCCTCTGAAAATTTATTTATTTTTTATTTCCTTGTTTATTTTTCTTTGCTCCAACTTTAACCTTTAATCTCATCAGAAAAGTTGTAGAGCTTAATCTACTAGACTCCTGCAGCATCCTGGAAGCAGACACACCTGAGCTTGAACTTGGCCCAATTCCTGCATGCCCTTAGACAAATTAATTAACGTCTGATTTATTTATCTATAAAGTAGAAATACTATCTACCTCATTGGGTTGTGGCAAAGATTGAACAAGGTAATATGAATAACCCACGGGATGGTATTTTTTAAATCACTCTCCTTTTTTAAAAAATTTTTTTTTAGAGAATCAATTTTATTTAGTTTTTCATGTGGCCTTCATTGCTCCGATGCTTTGCTGTGATTGTGGTGCTGGGGTTCGAACCTGCGTCCTTGCACATGTGAGGCAAAGCACCATAACCACTGAACCGCTGCTCCAGCCCATAAAGCGCTCTCCTTGATCTGGTACCCACCACTGATAAGACTCTTGAGGTCATTTCAAAATTTGTGCTTCTCTAAATCATCTTCTCTTAGACCCTTTTCTCCTTTTGCTGTGAATCTATGGATTGGTAGTTCAAATATTTTCTTGTTGAGCTTTATTGTTTGTCCATGAATGACTCTCAGTGAAATGCTATACATAACTTTAATTCTGTATATAATTCCTTTATTTCTATACTCCTGTAATAAACAGCAGTGCAGGTTCAGGGGTGTGGTGGGTGGGGGAAGAATCTTGTCTTTCTACAAATACTCCATCAACAGGGACAAAGTTATTTAAAAGGGCAAGGAAGGGAGGGAGGGAGGAAGGCAGGAAAGAAGGAGGGAAGGGAGGCAGGGAGAGAGGGAGAAAGAAAACTAAAAACAGCACACAGAAAATAATTATTCCATCAACATTAGCTAACTGACTCGGAATTTTCATGAAAAAACAAAAGCAAGATATATGCTAGTCACTTATGCATGTGTGCCCTAAAGCTCTCCATACTTGGGGAATTTGGCTCTGAACCAGGTTCTTATCCAAAGCATGCAATTATGGAACTGATAGGGAAGTTATAAAGGCATTGTTTTACTCTATGATGAAATAATATGACTTTAAAAATTAAAAAAGTTAAATATATATCTAGCTTATGGTCTGGGAATTTAAGTATAAAGGTGCCATCATAAATTTTCTAAAACCCATGACTGTATATAAACATGTGAATTCCTGAGAGCAGCAAGGCCTACTCATACTGTCCTGAAGTTTTTGCCACTGGTCCCCAAGGAGGACATCCTCCGTGGAGGCTTGCTCTAGGATCTGGAATCTGAGCCTCGTAATACCGGGTTGACTCCGAATCCATCAAAGTGTGGGGTGATGGACTGCTTGCATCCAAGCACTGCTGGAGATCCCATTGGATTTCACTCCCAGGCCCTTCAGCCTGCCTGACTCTGCCCTGGATTTTAGGTTACTGACTCACACAAACACAAGGATATTGCAAAGTATCACAAATGTCCTGGCTACTACTGCATCAAGTCTTGAGATTTTGAAAGGAATTTAAAATCCTCAAAGCAATTAGAAATACACATTTGTCTCTGTGTGTAAGCATGTTTGTGTGTACCTGATTGTGTACTTGAGTGTGTATGTGTGTGTGTCCTTGTTGTAAGTGTGTGTGTGTGTGTACATACTTTCATCTTGCAGAGAAGGAAATCACAGTGCAGAGGGCCAGAGTGACCTGTCTGTCATGTGAATGTTGTGATGGAACTAGACCATGACACCAAGCCTTATGACCTACATTTGTCTTCCTAACCCCCAACTCCTTTTCATCACTTTATTTATTTATTTTTCTTTGAAAATAACAGAAAATAAGGAATTTATTTGTCACTTAGTTGATCCAAAAACATAAGGAGTAGCGGAGCAGTGTAGAGTGATTTGTTAGGTGTCAGAAGGGTGAGGAACGACTTAGACACCAGAAAGACAGACTTACAGACGTTATGGTTCACTTTCTGTCCTTTTAGACTTTTTGGCTAATATTTGGGTTGAAAGGAGTCAAAGCACAGAGTGAGTTGGCCCTGTTGGATCAGCTGCTGGCTGGCTGCTTTTAAATGCATCTGTGGGGGACATCACAAGGAGAAGTTGAAGTCTTGGGTCCAGGGTTTCATACTTGGGAAGGGATCCAAGCTGGGCACCCTAAAATCATGGCTGACTGGGGAGGTAGGCAGGCATTGCTGAACTGGAGACCCTGACCAGGACAGAGAGATGGGAACCTGAATGGCACAAGGACCCGTGGCCAGGACTCACTGAGCCTCACCCGGACCCTCGCTCACGGCTGCCGTCTGGTCCAGCCAGCTTTCCTCTTCGCTAGCTCAGCTCCTCTGCTCTGTGCTCCAGCTCTCAGACCCGCTTCCCTGCTTTCATTAAGTCACAAGATTTTCCCCCAGTGAATAAATGCCTGGGCCTGACGCTGGCGATGTTTTAAGACATAATTACTGCTTCAAAAAAAAAAAAAAAAAACTTGGGAAAACTAAGCTGAAAGTAATGTGTAGCCTAATTATGAACAAAATTTGCAAATACACAGGAAATAGCACATGCACAGAGAAGCATATTTATAGCAACTGGAGAAATATATTCAGAAATGCTATCTAACTTAGCCCATATAATCACTCAGTGATTATGACTGTCATCTACTTGAGAAAATACCAGCCCCAAGATTGGCTGGGGGACTCCTTCACGTCTGGTCCAAGTCAGCTGCCGGGAGGTACAATGCAATTTTTAGAAGACGCTTTTGGATGTGTTTTATTAGCTTTTACTGATAGGATGTGGAGGTCAAGGGTGGCTGCTCCATCATCAAAGTCCAGTCAAGTTGTGGTCCAGCATTAAGAAACCTCAGCCAGGAATGAAGGTATAAACCAGATCTCTTGGAAGAACTAAAGAGGATCCACGGGTGATTTATTCCAGTGAAGGCTGAGAAGGTGATAAGAAAGCACCCGCAGGAGAGGCAGGGATGTGCACAGAAATACCCATTGACCAGTTTCAAATTTTGTAAAAAGCAGAGTTTTCGGGGTTAACTAACTGACATACCCAATTTCTGGGTCACTGTTACGTACGCACTTCTGCAGTTCTTAGCTACTAATCCTTATTTTAATTCTCCTTGCTGAATGGTTTAAACTGAGTGCACATTTCTTCATATGTACTCAAAATGCCCAGTGGGGACCAACTGGGAAGCTTTGTTCTTTCAATGAAGATGGCCTATAACTCCTTGTTAGTGCTCTTAAATACATAAAAAAAACTTGAGATATAATTTATAAGCCATGCCCTTACCCATCTAAAGCATACCATTCAATGATTTTGCAGTACATTCATAGGACTGTACCATCACCACAAACTAATTTTAGAATATTTTCATCATCCGCAATAGAAACCCTGTACCAATGAATTGCAATGGTCACTTCCCATTTCTCTTTGCTTCCTCCCCAACCATTGGCAGCCACTCATCTACTTTCAGTCTCTAAAGTTCTGATTATTCCAGACATTTAATATCCATGCAGTCCTTGTGTCTGGCTCTTTTCCCATAGCACAATATTTTCTAGGTCCTTGTATGTTGTAGCATGCATGAGCACTTCATTCCTTTTTCTTGCTGAATAATAGTCCTTGTATATATAGACCACATTTTGTTTATCCTTTTACCAGTTGATGGACATTTGGTTTGTTCCAAATTTTGGTTGCTGTGAATAATGCTGTGAGCATTATTCTATACTTTGATGTAGAGGTATGCTTTCCATTTTTCCAGGGCACATACACCCAAGAGCAGAATTGCTAGGTCCTATGGCAACTCTAACCTTCCCAGGGACTGCCAGTCTGTTTTCCAAACCAGTTGTATAATTTCATATCTCCAACAGGTGCCTAGGAGGACTCTAATTTCTCATCTACACCAAATTTGTTATTAACCATCTTTTTTTTTTTTAAGAGAGAGAGAGAAAGAGAGTTAATTTTCTTTTTTCATCTGGTTTTTGTTTTTCTGATAGTTGTGTATGTGGTTCTGGGGGTTGAACCTGGGTCCTCATGCATGCCAGGCAAGCACTCTACCACTAAGCTACCTCTCTACCCCTTACCCATGTTTTTGATCCTAGCCATCTACGGAGTGGGAAGTGGTAGTGTGCTTGCTTTTCTAACTGAGTCCTATGACATGGCCTTTGGGTAGGTAGGTGGAGGCAACAGCAGAAAGGACTCTTTTGAGGGGTTAGACCACTGTCTCTCCAGCTTTAGTCCCCGGCAAGCTGCTGCTCATAGACTATGGGGACACAGAGGCTGAGAACTGAAGGGCTGGCATTTCCTCTTCCTGCTGCAGCAGCTCCTCCCTCAGCCCTTTCTGCATCTGACACTCTCACGCCCACCATCTGGGGCAAAAGTCCAAATACTTCTGGAAGTTACCATTTGTCACTTTCTAATTCCTGTTCCAATTCTTTGGGAAAAGGATATTTAGAAATAGCACTTGCCTGGTTAAGTGAGTGGGCGATGTGCAAAGCCCAAACCCAAACAATCTTTTGAAATCCAGAGGCATTTCAGGACTGCTCACTAACACATTTAATCCCATATTTGGATCTGGAAAATGTCCCAGCTCTGACAAAGAGTCATCATTGTGTCACCGTGTCTCAACCTAAGAACCCGAATGACCCATTTATATAAATTCTAGGGAGCTTACTATGCTCATTTGAGGGGGTTGGGAGAATAGTTTTTTAAAAAATGCTTGGTTGTGTGTATAAAAGTATTTTGGGTCCCTGGGAAAGTACAAGAGACACAGGAGCTGCCCTCTGGCTTAAGCACTCTGAAGCAGCAAGCCAAGAGCTAAGTTTAGAAATATTCCCCCAAGTTCTACAAACCATCATACAAGCGATCCTATGGCCACAAGAGTGATATCATCTATCAGTTACCTCTGTCAGAAAGGGAAGCTCTCATATACACCCTAGGCCCACCTAGAAATAAAATCAGGGCATCCTGAATTAAATCAGTCCTTGCTCTGAATAAAAAATTAAAGGTCCTCAACCTCCCATAATCTCAACTTACTTGGTTGCCATGAAACTCAGTGGCCAAGGATGATTTTTTTTTAGTATATATTTTATAAGCATATATTTATACTATACAGTGAAAAAAAGGTTTTGTTTTGCTTAGGGCTTACTAGCACTCAGAAGAGCAGTGGTCTGGGGTCCCTCAGTAGTAAAATTGTAAAGTGAGGGTTCTAGTCACCCACACAAAGAGGACCTGCCTGCTTGACAACCATCGCCACAACCTAGAGCTGCTTCCATTCCACAGGGGAAGATGGAGCAGAGTTAATGTGTGTGGGAGAAGGGCCTGGGCGATAATTCCTCCACATAGGGACTAAGAGAGACTAATAGACAGGTGACTAGGAGCTGTGAGGGGGTTTGAAGATAGCTCAGAGAGAACTTCCTGTCTCTCAGGTAGAGAAGAGGTCAAGTGGAATTTATAAGCCTCTGCCTCCTCTTGGTGCTGGGGGTTGAACCCAGGGCCTCAAGCATGCTAGGCAAGTGCTCTACCATTGAGCTATACCTCCAGCCCCTGTGAAACTCCTAACTGGCAATCTTAGTTTCCTTTTATCCTTAGCGACTTAAATTCAATGGGAATGTAGAGGCCATTGAATCAATGAAAATGTGTATTTTCTTTGCAGGGCTGGGAATTGAACTCAGGACCTCCTATATAGAGCTGGGCAAAGGCTCTATCACTGAGCAGCATCCCCAGCCTGGAAGTGTGTCTTCTTTGGGAAAGCACAGGCAGTGCCTTTTCCTGCTGCTCTTGAGTGACCACATCTACACACGCTCCTCTTGATGAGTCTTAAACCCCCCAATCTGCAGAATGGCTATTTCTCTCATTTCAGTTACTCAAAGAGCAGGGTGATGAGGGTTAGTCTTATGCCCCTTTCACATTCAAGAGTGAAAATGTCACACACAATGGCAAAGACTAGGTTGGAGTCTTGATGGGTGGTCCTGGATAGGCCCTGTGCACGTTGGTGCAATAGGTCACTTGCACCTTTGGTGAGCTGGTGACTTTGAGAAGCCATTTTCTAGACTGCGTTTTTTTTCTTACTTTTTTAGAATGGTTTTCTTAAGGGGAAAAGGAAAACAGAGGTGCAAAGGAAGTCTGGCCATATGGAGAATCCAGCCAGGAAACTGTCTACTGAGCAAGATGAGTCTCCACCCCAGTGTCCAGTGTCCACAACTGTGTCCCAGTGTCACTGAGTCCAAGGGCTGGGACTCTTCTAAGCTCTTAGCTGTGCCTGCTCTCTAGAGGATTATATTCCCATATGGCTGCATTAAATCCTCTTTTATTGTAGTTCATCACATTTTTATATGGCTAACCCTCCATATCTGTGCGTTACACAGCTACAGATCCAACCAACAGCAGATTGAAAATACAGTTTTAAAAAGTTGCACCTGGCCAGGCATGATGGTGCATGCCTGTAATGCCAGTGATTTGGGAGCCTGGAGCAAGAGGATTGCAAGTTCCTGGTCAGTGTTGGCAACTTAGCAAGACCCTGTTTCAAAATAAAGCATAAAAAGGGCTGGGGGTGTGGCTCAGCGGTAAAGCACCCCTGGGTTCAATCCCTAGTACTGGCCCCCAAGTGCATCTGTACTGAAAATGTACAGACATTTTTTTGTGTAATTATTTCTTAAACATTAAAGTAAAACAACTATTTACATAACATTTACATCGTATTAGATGTTATATGTAATCTAGAGATGATTTGTAGTATACAAGAGGATATGCAAGGATTCTAAGCAAATATTACACTATTTTATAATAAGGGACTTCAGCAACCAGGGATTTTTGTATCTCAGGGGATCCTGGAACCAATTTCCCATGGTGACCATAAGATGACAGTATATGCTAGGGAAATCTGGGATTCTCTGTGAATGGGATTTATAGGTGATAGGTTAAGCTAAAATTATATATTGTTTATTATTTTAACAAAATTCCTTTCATGAAACAACACACAAAACAAAGTGACAGAGAAAGTAAAATAAAATAGCAAACAACCATCCATGTTGAGTTGGTCAACAGGGATTTGATTAGCTACTGAAATGGGCTTTTGTATTATATATTCAAAGTGAGCCCCAAAAATGAATCCTTCAGTATGAACAATTTTAGGATAAGCTTATTAATTTAGGGAGCTGCCTAGACTTCTTCCCATTAAGATCAGTTACATGATCATTACAAAGTATGCATTTGGAGTGCTGCCTTTTGGAATCATTTTAATTAGCCCAACCTTAGGTGAATGTGATCTGTTTTGAATCCAGGGCTGACTGAGGATGGTAGATGTGGACTAGGATTTGGTGACAGAGGTTGAAAAAGCAAGAACTAACATTTTTCTTAGGCTGGGAGGTCTAGGCAAATAGATCATCAAGAGAGTAGCATAAGCATCCACAGAATTTAAAGGTTAAGAGGAATCGAGTTCAAAGCAGTTATCAAAGTATCTGCGAATAATGAATCCAGGGTTCAGGTCAGCTGGGAGGCTAGAAAGTAGGTGATTTGAATGCAAACAGACTGAAAATGTGTAGGAAGAGGCAACCTGGAGTTAAGACTTAAGGAGGAACCCAGCAGGTCAGACCCTGACCCGTCTGCCTGAGCCGGGGGATTTTTATATCCTTTCTGTTGGAGCAGAGGCCTGGCTCCCAGTGGGACACTAAGGACATGCAGGTGGAAGAAGATGAAGAGGAAGCGAGGCCCTGTCCTGTTACCTGTATCTAAAAATTCTATTTGCATCTCATCTGTCCTCCCAATTTCTGAAAACAGCCTAGTGGACCCGAGAAGAAAAATATTTACTTAATTCGCAGCACAGGGTCCCTCAACTTGCAAGAGGTCTTTTTTCTCATTTAGAATAAAGCAAAGGTCATCCTGCCCCCAGCTGAGGCAACTCTGAAATGGTAGAACAAGGAGGGCCAGATAAAAAAATCAATGAACAGAATGGAATGCCCTTTAAGGATTTGAGAGAAAATGTAATTACACTCTCCAGGCCATGGGAAAATCTGAAAATTTATAAGGAAAACTAGCTTAGACTTCATTGCTTGATTAGACACAAGGCATAATAGAATTAAAGTTTTTCCTCTTTTTGTGTGTGTGTGTGTGTGTCACTGGAGATTGAAGCCCAGGGTGCTCTACCACTGAGACACATCCCCAGCCCTTTCTACTTTTATTTTGAGACAGGGTCTCACTAAGTTGCCAAGTCTGGCTTTGAACTTGTGGTTCTCCTGTCTCAGCCTCCTGAGTGGATGAGATTACAGGCAGGTGCCATTGTGTGTGGTTGGTATTGTTATTCTTAAGAAGTTTTCCAAGGTTTCTAATGTGCAGAAGTGTACATTAGAAATGT
Source organism: Aplodontia rufa (assembly GCA_004027875.1). Classification (NCBI taxonomy): domain Eukaryota; kingdom Metazoa; phylum Chordata; class Mammalia; order Rodentia; family Aplodontiidae; genus Aplodontia; species Aplodontia rufa. The sequence goes on along the minus strand of PVKS010005563.1, from coordinate 1,406 downwards.
AATGTAGTCTTCCACTGAATTCATGTATGAGACAAGGCTGTCCGCTATCCCCACTCTTGTTCAATATAGTCCTTGAAACCCTTGCCAGAGCTATCAGGCAAGACAAGGAAATCAAAAGTATTCGTATAGGAAAAGAGGAAGTTAAGTTATCTCTATTTGCAGACGACATGATTTTATACCTAGAAGACCCAATAACATCGGCCAAAAAACTCCTAGAGCTTATAGGTGATTTTAGCAAAGTAGCTGGCTATAAGATCAACTCCAGCAAATCACTAGCATTTCGTTACTCCAGCAACAAATCCGCAGAAGAAGAAATCAAGAAATCTCTCCCATTCACCATCACTTCCAAAAAAATGAAATACTTGGGCATTAACCTTACAAAGGATGTTAAGGACCTCTTCAATGAAAACTATCAAACACTGAAAAAAGAAATTACAGAAGACCTGAGTAGATGGAAAAACATTCCATGCTTATGGTTAGGTAGAATCCATATAATAAAGATGGCCATTCTACCCAAAGCCCTATACAGATTCAATGCAATCCCCACCAAGATACCCATGGCATTCTTCAGAGATATAGGAAAAGCAATTCTCAAGTTCATATGGAATAACAGGAGACCCAGACTAGCCAAAACACTACTCTATAGAAAGGAAGAATAGGGGGTATTTCAATCCCTGACCTGAAATTACATTACAGAGCTGTAGTAGCAAAAGCAGCATGGTATTGGTATCAAAACAGAACCGAAGACCAGTGGAACCAAATAGAAGATCCTGAGACAAACCCTCATATTCTTAACTATTTGATATTTGATAAAAGGGGCATAAGTATAGTGTGAAAGAAAGATAGCCTGTTCAACAAATGGTGCTGGACAAACTGGACAGCCATACATAGACAACTGAAGCTGGATCCTTATCTTTCGCCCTGCACAAAAATTAAATCAAAATGGATCAAAGACCTGGATATTAAGCCTACAACTTTAAACTTACTAGAAAAAGAAGTAGGGTCAACACTACAGCATATAGGAGTCGGCAGCTACTTCCTTAACAAAACTCCTATGGCTCATGCTGTGAAATCAAGAATAAATGAATGGGATGCAATTAAACTAAAAAGTTTCTGCATAGCTAAAGATCTAGTCAAGAGCATCAAGAGAGAACCTACGGAATGGGAGAAAACCTTTGCCTGCTACACCTCAGACAGAGGGCTAATATCCAGAATATACAGGGAACTAAAGAAACTAATGTCCAAACTCACAAATAATCCAATCAATAAATGGGCTAAAGAACTCAAAAGGAACTTCTCTCCAGTGGAAGTCCAGAAAACCCATAAATATATGAGAAAATGTTCTATATCATTAGATATAAGGGAAATGCAAATCAAAACTTCAATGAGATACCACCTCACTCCTA